>CM021101.1:534849259-535006525 GCA_007115665.2 Sequoiadendron giganteum
CATGGAGCACATGTGGTAGACACTACACCATGGTGTCCACCATGTCATAGACCCCATTACCTAGAACACTATTTAGTGGCTCAAACTTGCTATGAAGATGAATGGTCACAAGAATAGGATAGAGATGGACACACCATGAACATGTTAAGATGGGGGTCCCATCAAACCAATGATGGATACTCATCCTCTGAGGATGTATGTGAATATGATGTTAGAAATCAGAAAAACAATATTAATATAGAGCAAGAAGTGTTCTCTAAATTGGAAGAAAATACAAGAGAAGTAGCCTATGCATACAATACAACACAAAAAAATTAGTTGCGAACACCAACAGAAGAAGAAAAAAAGATAGCAAATAAACTATTATATAATCACATCAATTATAACTTGACAAGGGTTATGGATGGTCAAGAAAGGGAACTTTTTCCTGATTATAAGGTTAATATTTTTTTCCTAATTAGAAGGGAAACAGTATGAAGACCGGACTTTGGGCTTTGTGGTTGCAATTTGCAAAGTGGTGCAAAGGGTATGCAGGACCCCCAATCCCCGACCCCTGAAAAGGGAAGCAGTAAGAAGGGAAACAACGAGAAGTTCAAACTCTAAGTTTTGTGGTTGTGGCTTGCCCTCTTGGGCACTTTTGTATTTACGTACTATTATTATTAATATATTATATAGGCTATTTTCCTTTTTCCTGGTTTTTTTTTACCTTATTATTCTCCCCCAGACCTAAGGTTAAGCATGTCCTCTTTCTTATTCCCTTGTCTACTATTGTTTATTTGATAGTTGTTGCCTATTTGCTTCTCTTCTATTGCAATCTTCTTTAAATTTGTGATTGTTGTCATTGATCACACGGGTTGAAGGATCCATTTCCCAAGGGTTGATTATGTATCCTCTAACACTCTTCATGTTTTCTTTCCATCTTTCAAAATCCCACTCAAACTTCTCACTATTGACACACAATAGTGTAATCAGTTGAAGAAGAAGGGGAGGCTTGAATTTCATTCCTATCCATTTTACCTGAATTTCTCCATTAATTTTGCATCTAATTTATCCTTTTAGAAGGACCATATGATGTTCCCCATATATATTATTTCTCTCTTCCTTAGTTGTATGGGTAAGGATTTATGTCGCTCCTCACAAGCCACAAACTTTACTTTTGGTAAATCAAGAATGATGGTTGAAAAATATTCATAGAATGGTTTCAAGCATTAATGTGTTGGTCAACCATGGTAGGGTATTGGAGTGTTCATTCCAATTGACTCCTAAAGGCATGTGGCTTGTATTGTTGAAACCTCATCAACAATCCAACAATATATGTTTCCTTATAGTACTCTTATATCCTTTATTGTCAAGCTATTTGATTTTGCACTATGGAAATGAGGGACCTTATTTAAACTTATCCAAAAAAATGACTAATAAATAAATTGGTATGTTTCTCATCCAATAAATTATGTGTGAATAATTCACATAGCAAGTTATGTTGTTCAAGAGTAGCAATTTTGAATGTCTCCAAGAACTATTTGTCATTAGGGTCATAGAATAGGTTACAAGAAATTCTTAGCAACTTTCATCTTAAGAGTTATTCATTTAGGAACATACTATATATTCTAGAGGGCCTTCTACACACAAGAAGCAATTCCCCTACCTTTTAGGCTTCAATTTTAGCCTCTTCCAGCTAATTGTATTTTCCCTACAAGTTTGCTACTTTTCTTGTAGCTTTTTATTTTCCTTTTTAAGAAAAAATTACCGAATTCCCTACTTTTTAGGATGCTTTTTATATATATCTTGAGGTTAATCTAACTATTCTTTTAAATGCAAAATATATTTATCTTTTTATGTTAGCAATATCCTTAATTTTTCTATTTCTTGTTTCTATTCAAAAATTGTATGCTCCACCTTTGATAACTGAAGTACGTGTTGGATTTCCCTTTGAACCCTCTCTTCATCTTCCTCTAGAGTTGTCATGGGGGCTTTCCCTTTTCTTGTGCTTCATTGTAGAGGAGCTTGAGTCTCATATTATCTTGGAGTCATTATTGTTTCTTTTAAAATTGGACTATCTTCTTGCATTAGCATTTCATTAATTGGTGAATCATGTACCCCATAGGCACCATATTAAAGGTGTCTCCTAGGCTTACCTCTTCAAATATTCTATGTTCTTGGGATTTTCTAGCTCCAAGGGTTCATTCAATATTTTGTCACCTACTCCAAAGGGAAGGAGGTTGACTACTTGCTTCTCTTTTAATCCTTGTTCCTTCTTCTAACTTCCTTGTTTCTTCCTCATTATCAGAGGAAATTATTTTTATTCCTCCCTAAAAATCAAATTTTTCCTAAACTGATTACCTCTATGATGGTCCCTTTGTAAATGGCCAAATAATTTTTTTGAGTCTCCATATTTTCTTGGAGAACTCTAAACCTCTAGAGCTTGCTAATTTGGATTCTAAGAAGTAACTATAGCGATAGCCCCAAAATTTCCCCCTAATTCCATATTTTTTGTTTTCAAAGGTTTACAAAAACATTATCCATTTATTTTTAATTTTTAATTTTTTAGTATTTGATGTTTGCATAGTAGCATGATAAGGCCATGATTTTTTAGAGGCTCGATTCCTTTTTGATATATATCCATCATTGTTTTCAATGATTCAAATAAATATGAGGGAAATTTTTTAAGGTAGAATATTACGAGTCATGGCATAGGTGGGTCAACATTCAAAATATTGGGCCCAAAATTATACCAAACTAACCTTCACAAGTAATTTTTTATTATTCAAACAACTACATATTTCTATGGCTCATGAATTGTACCTTATTAATGCCCTTATTTTCTCATTTCTTAATTTTTATTAATTTAGGAAGGGGTTCCCCTTCCTCTATGAAATTAGCTAACATTTCTTGATGTCACTTTTTTCAATATCAAATTTACTTCCTTATGTAAAAGTTATAGAAACTTGAGTGATAATTTCAAAATTGGCCCTAAATTTGTACCCCTAGAATGTGTTGCATGTAGGAGTTCATGGTGAACACCTCAACACTCCAGGATCACTTGCAAGACAAAATAACTCTCACAAGAGAGAAATGGAAAAAATATCATGCTATGATTAAGGTGAACACCTCAACAACCCAGGAAAGACAAAATAACTCCCACAAGAGAGAAATGGCAAAAATATCATGCTATAATTAAGGATGCAAGAATTCCAAAATGACAGTCACATTGAATATGGCAATGTACATATGTGCCTTGCTTATAGGCAAGGTGAGGAATAGGATTAGACAAGATCATGACAAGTGTCTTAATCCTATCACATGAGACAACTAATTCATAACAACCAATGATAAGATAAGATCTAGAAATGAAAACTAAGACTTCTAGAGCCGAAGTAAACTTAACATGTGAATATGTCCCCTAAGCCCCTAGTAAGTGAATTAACTAGGTACAAGACATTTATTCACACCAATACCCCCCTTTAAGTGCAACTTAGGGAGAATATTATTATGCAAATGATGTAAATATGCAAGGATGGGTCCTGGCTACGAGGCCATGTTAGGTAGCCATGTACAAATGAAAATTCAATCTCTCATTAACAAAGAAAAGGAGAAAGCCCAATGGGACAAAAATACTCCCCAAAAGATAGATAAATACAATAATGATATCCATCACAAATCCAATAAATCTCCATCCACACAAAGGATGACAAGAGAGACCATATAGCCCCCCATAATGAAATAACCTGTTGCAAAGAATCAATGAAAGCACACTTGTGGAGTAACATTGGAATCCTTAATTTGACAAGCAAGGAAAGATGATTTTGTTTTCTAGAAACCGTATTAGAGTCACTTAAAGACTTAGGTCAAAATCATGATAAATCAATAGTAGACCCGATGCCAAGGAACACTAGAAAACTCACAAACTAGAACAACTCTGGAATCTATGAAGCAATAATTGTTTGATAAATGATCTGGAATTGAAATGAAGTGTAGAGATCAAAATTGTACCCTCCCAACTGGAAAAACATCCAAGTAATCTCTAGTACACCCTTTGGGGAAAAAATGAAATAAAGCTCAGATTGGTACATATACAAGAAAAAGTGCATGGATGGTCATGTAGAGCTCCTCAATACCTTTCCAACGCCATAAGAATCACAAAAATCATAGATCGTGGTAAGAAGTTATGAGCTCGGGAGCCATAAAAGGAGATCTAACTTCAACCAATAATACATGCTATAAAACAACAAAATTATTGAAAATAACTTGCACCACTATAAAATTCATAGTGCCATCTTTAAGATGGCATCTCGTTTGCAAAATTTTGCCTCCTAGATTGCAAGTTATGAAAAAACAAAAAAAGGCCTAGAAAATGACATCCAAAGACTAACTAGGCATAAAATTTTGGCCTCCTAAGAGCTGGCGAGTAGTTTCCCATATGACTTGGTGGAAACTGTGAGTTTAAAAAAAATGTTGTTACCTAGCGACAACTACGCTCCTAATGGCCAACAAAGCGAGGGCGGTAGGCAGTGGTCACATTGCCTGGGGCTTAGCCCCTCCCATGCTAGGAAGGACCATGAGTTAAGCGCCCCATACAACCAAGGGTCGGCGATAAAAATTCACGGTTAGGCCAGGAAAGAAAGGTCATCTATTAAAGGTTCGTTGGTTGATTTAATATATGGCAGCTTTTAAATAAAATACAACCAAATTTTATATAAATAAACAAAATCTGTCAATATACCTTCATACCAACAATTGAAAGGAGGAATGATGGGATGACTTGCATATAAAGAGGTATGACTAGAGACCAATTAAACCACAAAAGGACACCAATAAATCCAAAAGTGCAAAGAATATTCTCTAGCGAATGACTATACAAACTGTAGAATAGTCAAATGGCAGATCAGGTATGAAGATGACGTGGAGATTTGACCACTCATGTGGGGAATATGCCAAAAATATTTAGATGTCAAAATATTTCATAGACTAACACAGACCCTGCAGACCACAATCAGTACAATAGTACAACCATGTATGAATTTGTATGACCTAAAAAAATTGCCTTGGCCCCCGACTAAAAGTGTCAAATTTCGACAATTTGGTAGTCGATCTTAGGGTTCTTCGGCCTCTCAGACACAATGACGAGGTCAATTTCGCCCAAACTGCTCCAAAATATCAACTACCCTCTAGATCTGGCAACTGAAACCCTTCCTTCAAACCCTTGTATATTTGGCAAAATATATTGTATTTTGATGAAACGAAAGCCAAATATGACTTTCTCTGATGCTCTGGATTTAATGGTGAGGTTCTCAAGACCCCAACTCACACACAACAAAAATTTCATTCCAAGATTGGTCCCTCAGATCTAGGAAGAATTTTGCAACATTAAAGCTCTGATACCACGTAGAAGTTTATGGTGAACTCTTCAACACCCTAGGATCACCTGCAAGATAAAATAACTTCTACAAGAGAGAAATGGTAGAAATATCATACTATTATTAAGGATGCAAGAATTCCAAAATGAAAACCACACTGAATATGGCAATGTATATATGATGCCTTTTCTTATATAGGTAAGGTGAGGAATAGGATTAGACAAAATCATGACAAGTGTCTTAATCCTATCACATGAGACAACTAAGTCAAAACAACCCAGGATAAGATAATATCTATAAATGACAACTAAGACTTCTGGAAGGAATCCTAGAGCCTAGGTAAACTTAACATGTGAATATGTCCCCTAAGTCCCTAGTAAGTGATTTAACTAGGTACAAGAAATTTATTCACACCAACATTGTAACTATTGAAGTAGTTAGATATACAAATTCCTCTATAATGTTTGGATTGTATATCTCATTTTTTTGTAAAAAGTCCAACCACCTTGCAACTCAAAAGATTTCTACTAGCATCTAGGCTTGCGACAACATTTCTAAAGAATATGGTTTTGCCATCTTTTTTAAGCCTATTTTTTCCTAAGGTAATGTACTATCATAGAGGGAGTATTCTACAAAAAAATAAAATTTAAGTTAGATGGTTATGATAGAGGCAACTTGAAAAAGAGTTTAAATTTAGCAAAAAGTGAGATAGATAAATGGTCTTATTTGGCATTATTATGGAAATTTGTGTAAGTTTATATTACATCACCCTTCCTACACACCAATTAGAGTAGGGTGACATAAATTCACTAATGGATCATTATTATGATGGAGGGGAAAATCTTGTGAATTGATTGATTTTATAATAATTATTGCTTTTCTTAATTAATAATGAATGTACACACAAGTTGCCAACCTTGTGATACATCATAGTTCGCATGGTAAAGATTCTATGATTTGGCATTGATTTATTGTATTACACACCATTAATTTAGATAGGATAATTTATTTGATTGTGGTAGCTAGAACCTCGAAGTTCTTCATCCATATTTCACTCAGAAGATCTAACATGTGCTATTTCAGAGTTTTCAAAGACACAAATTTGAAATTATTTTATTAATGACTTTGGAATATCATAATTTAGAGAAAATACAAATGATTTTTTCAAATCATTGTTGAAAGGATGGTTCTAGAGAAACATGAAAAACCTTTCAAATCATTGTTTAAATGATGGTTCTAGAGAAACATGAACAACCTTCTGGAGCGTCATTGAAAGGATGCTTGCAAGGAAACATGAAAAAAATTCTAAAGCATCATTGAAATGATGCTTATAGAGGAAACAAAAACAACCTTTCAAATCATCATTGAAAGGATTCTTTTGGAGAAAACAAGAACATCCTTCAAAAGAATTATTGAAAGGATGTTTTCGAAGGAAATAGGAACATCCTTCTAGAGAATTGTTGAAAGGATTATTCCAAGGGAAATAGGAACATCCTTCTAGAGAATTATTGAAAGGATGCTTCTAGAGGAAACACAAACATACTTTTGAAGCATCATTGAAAATGATGCTTCTGGAGGAAACAAAAAATTTCTTCCATAGCATTGTTGAAAAGGATGCTTCCAAAGGAAGCACAAATATTCTTCTAGAGCATCATTGAAAGGGATTATTCCAAAGGAAACATGAACTATGGAGGAAACATAATACACACATACATACTTTTTTTTTGAGAATTTACAGAGTACTTACATGTGATTTGTTGGAAAAGAGAAGACTCCCTTTACATAATGAAGGCCAACTTGTGCTTTGATCATTTGAATGAACTCCTCTTTGCTTGCTATTTTTTGGTATAAACATAGTATATCATTTTTATCTAGAAGTGTTCTCGCATCACCATCAATTGGATTTAAACATACAAATCCATTGTTAAATACTTATTCCACTTGATAAGGTCCTAACCAGCGTGTTTGAAGATTTCCTTTAATATCTTTGTACCTAGAGTTGAACAACAATACCTAGTCTCCTTTGTAAAACTTATTTTCTTTGATATGTTGATTATGCCATGAATTAATTTATTGTTTCATTAATTTGGTCTATTATACAACTTTTAATCAAATTTCATTTAATTCATTCAATTATAGGATTCATTTGACTTAATATATTTTTTGATTTAAACCCACATCCATAAGTGTACTTACTGTTTGGAGCTCAAACTCAATAGATAGGATAGGTTTCTTTATAAAAATTAGTTCATATGGTGTGAAGCCTATAGTTGATTTATAAGTAGTATTATAAACCCAAACAACTTTGTGTAATTTCTTGAAGCAATATTTTCTCTCGATTGAAACTAATTTTGTGAGAATATTTTTTAGCTCCCTATTAGTCACCTATAGTTAACCATTTTCCTAAGGATGGTATGGTGATGATTTTTTATGGCTTACTTGGAAATTTTGAATGAAGTCTAAGAGAACCTTTTGAAATGAATTGAGGTCCTTCATCTTTCATGATAGATTTGAGTGCTCCAAATCTAAAGAATATACATTACTATAGAGGAAATTTACTACTTAATTTTTTATGGCTACTTTGAATACTTGAACTTTTGCCCATTTTATAAAATAGTATGTACACACCATTATGTAATCCTTCCCTTGAGATGATGGACTAATGGACCCTATAGATTCCAAACTCCATTTTTAGAATTGTTCTAAGACCACCTAATATTGGAGAGGCATTTCAATAGATGTTGTTGGTCTCCCCATTCTTTGGCACATGTCACATTGTCAAACATATCTCATGACAACCTCACATGATGTTGTATGTTCTATTAGCTATACACACTTATGTAAAACTAGATAAGGTCCACAGTTAAATAGAAAACCACTAAACTATTTAAAATTTATGATCTATCTAACCAATATCATCCTTTATTTTACAAAGAATTGTAGGGGAAATCCTCATATGGACAAATAATTAGTTACATTTGTGGACTATGGTGTCTGCTTAGTTATAGTAAACAATTATTCATCTAGAAAATCATCCCTAAATGGTTCATTTCCTTCTTCTTCATATTATATCCTAGATAAAAGTTATGCCTCTACATTAAAATTTTCAAGTTTATCTATGATGGTTGTGTTGAGTTCCTAGAGAAGTAATATTCATCCAATTATTCATCCACTCACAATAGTTTTATTCATTAGGTGTTTAGGAGTTGAATGATTTGTATATACTATTACCTAGTGGCAAATTTTTTTGAGGGTATGCACAATGGCTAAGAATTATCTCTTTGTTGTAGTGTAGATTCGTTCAGCAGGACTCAATTTTTTGCTAATGTAATAAATAACATACTTTTATTCATATTCATCTTCTTTTCTAAGAACTACACCAATGACATCATTTGAAGCATCTATACAAATGTAAAATGGTTAAATTCCAAGTTGATTCCACGTAACATTAGAGAAATTTTTAATTTTCCTTGACAGTTTTAAATGAGGTTTGGTATTCCCGAGTCCAAGAAAACTCAACATCCTTTTGGAGTAAAGAAAACATGGGTGTTGCAATTTTTCTAAAAATTTCTATGAGCCTATGGTAGTATTAAACATGTACGAGGAAGTTGCACACATTATTTTGTGTATATAGGTCTTCTAACCTTTGTATTACCTAAATATTTTTAGAATAGACCTTAATGCATTCTACAAAGATATGATGTCCCAACATAATTCCCTATTGAACCATAATAAGATATTTTTCATAGTTAAGGGATAGTTGGTGGCCTTCACAAAATTGAAGGACTTTATCTAGGTTTTGAAGCACATTTTCAAAAGTGTTACCATGAACCAAGAGGTCATCCATTTATAATTCTATGCATTCATTCACCAATTTAATAAAATAGCCAAAATTGCTCTTTGGAATGTAGCAAGAGCTTTGCATAAACCAAATGGAAGAACCCAATACGTGAAGGTTCCCCATGGACATGGGAAGGTGGTTTTGTCTCAATATTATAGGGATATTTGTATTTGATTATATCCACTAAACCCATCAAAGAATGAGAAGTGGGTTTTTCTAACCAGATTTTCTAGAACTTGATGAATAAACGATAGAGGAAAATAGTCTTTGTAGCTTGCTTTATTAAGTTATCTATAGTCCACAAAGACTCTCCATTTTCCTCTTTTCTTTGGAATAAACACCAAAGGTGAAACCCATTGGCTATCAAATATTGGATAAATGAGCCCTACTTGCAATAGTTTTTCAATCTATGTTTTGACTATTTCCTTGAGTGTAGAATTAAGTTTGCATTGGGGCTGACAAACTATATTGACCTACTCAATGTAAATGTGATGCATTTAAATATTTGGAGTATGCATTCCTCTGATGTATTTATAATCCCAAGAAAAATCTTCAGACAAATTTTCCATGACATTAAATAATTGAAGTTCTTTTCATTCATGTAAGCTAGCTATTAATGTTTAAAGTTTTACCCAATAATACCATAATTTTCTTAGTTTCTAGATAACTAAAGGAGATCCCACAAGTTTCACTCATTAAAGTATTAAGAGGGAAATGGTGAGGTTGCATCAAATGGAATGTGGTGATCTTTAAATAAACACTCATTGATTTGGATTACATTGGTCAAAGGATAATGGAATGCTGAAATAAAATCATCCTTTCATTTTGAGTGAATTCTACTATTCTTGTTTAGATGTAGCTCTACATAGTGTACTTTATTTCCATGGTTTTTTCATTATTTTCATCTAAATAATTTTTAAATTCTAAATCATCCTCCAATCCATCATTATGTTGTTTAATTACTACCATTGCTAATGAGGCCATGTTTCTTGTTTGTTGGTATGAATCAATTCGTCTACCCATATTCGATCATACTTACTTGTATCTATGGTTTGGGCAGAGGATACAATGATAATTGTTTTTTGTTCATACCATTAGAAATATCCATACCTCTCAATCTATAATATATTATGGATAGCTAACTAAGGTCTTCCTAGTATCATTAGAAAATTATCTTTCAGATTTTGTGACTATATAGCCTAAAATCTATAGGGTATTCCTAGGTTTCAACCATGATCAGGATGTTTTCTAAGATTCCTTTTGGGATGGCAATAGATTGATCTGTCATTTGAAAAAAAAACTTGTAGGTTAGAGATTTATTGATGACAAAATTTCTATCGCATCCATTGCTATATAGAATTAATAATAGTCCTCAAGTCAACAAAAGTGTCCATAGTTTCAATTCCACTAGTAGATACTGTAATTATAGGATTACCAAGGTCATCATATTTTGGTGGAATATTTTTTCTTGAAACAAGGTTAGCTAGGTATCTATCAATTTGGATAGTATTGATTTGTTTCTTTTTCCTTCTTGGTGTTTTTATATACAACTATTTAATAAGTTGATTGAGATTATGTATTTCTTTTATTGCCTAAAACATTGAAACTTCAATGTTTAATCTCTTGATTTCTTACAAAAGTTGAGATTTTTTCACAATTATTAGTTTTAGAGCATAATTTAAATTGGCTTATTTAAGCCTCTTTGAAAAAGGAGCTTGTTTGAAAAAATGTTGTTGTTTGAAAACATGTTCATTTTTGTTTTGTTTCAGAGTGGACTTTTGGAAGAGATTTAGAAGAGGGTTTTGCAAACCTTCTTGTGAAATGTTCTAGATGGTTATTAAAAGGCTTCCCTTGAGAAATTTTTTGATTGATTCATAGTAACTCTAGAATAACATTCTAGAGTAATTCCAAAAGGATCTTCTGAATTATTTCTAGAAGTCTCATCAATGGGTATTCTATAGAGTTCCATAGTTGGTTTCTTATCATTTTGTTCCATAAAATTAATTTTATACTCCAAGAGTATTTCTTCTTCTTCACTTTTTATTTCAACTATGGTTGGTTGATGTAGAGTTTTTCTTGACCTAAGTTGTACATATTTTTAATATATTACATTAATCCTAGCCATATTTTCTTGTTCAGTTGAGTAAATTAGTGTGTTATGTTTGTTATTTTTAGGGTTATAAATTGGTTAGGCTAGTAATGGGGGTTGTGCAACTTGGTATAACTATTATTGAATTTGCAGAGAAGGCACTAGGGGTTATTGGTGATTTGGAATATGGTGCACTCCTTGATAAAATTGGTTGTGTGGAGGATTCTATTGTGGTGTGGAGTTTGGAGGGAATAATTATTGTTGTGGTTGACCAATCCATTATAGACTTGATCATTATTGATTCATCCATTCTAAGCCCCCCCAAGAATAGGATACCCAATTATGTGGGCTTTGTTATTGAGTCCATGGTGTTGGCCATTAGTTATTATTCCAACCAAGTTGAGGTTGCCAAGAGGGATTCAAAGATGGACAAAAGGATAAATTATTTTTAGGCCATTTTCCCACATAATTAACTTCCTCCTCTATTGAAGAAGAAATTTTCTTAGAGGTTTGAGTCGCCTAGAGAAATTCACAATGGTTAGTTCTATGATTTTATCACAAGGTTAACAAATATCAATCTTGTCCAAAGGACACTCCTATAATAGATATTTATTTCTACATCACATATAGTAAATGCAAAGTGTTTATGAGTTCCTAGTTTTAGCTTGTATCCCATCAAGAGTGGTATTTAGTTGAACAAGTATCATTTTTTATGTTTTCTATTTCCTCTCCCAATTGTCTTATCTCATTTGTTCCTCTTATTATGCCCGACTTCTAAATTCCTCCTATGGTTCGCGAGTAGTTTCTACACAGTACAAAAATCTCATCGATACCTAGTTTGGCTACATCTCCTTTGCCAATTAAATTAGGAGCTCTTTTAGAATCCTCTTCTAGCCCTTTTCAAAATATGGTCTTAACTAATTCAGGAGGCACAAAATTTTCACAACCACATCATTTCAACACAAAAATGAATCTATCCAAGAAGTCCTCTAGAGTGTCATCTACTTTTTTTAGGGCCAAAAAAATATTATTTTATATCATTGACTCAACAATAATCCTATTATTTATCTTGAAATGTTGTTCTCATTTATGTCCAAGTCCTAATTGATGCAAAAGACAATCCCATGAACCATCACATGGTTGAATCCTTCATGCTAGAAGGGAATAGTGTGAGTTTTTTGTTATCAATTTTATAGTCATACATTTAGCAGAGGACTTTGAATTTAAAGAGAAACTAGTATGGGTCCTCTAAGGTTAAACAATGAAATGTAGATAGGTTGGAAAGAGAGGTTTTATTCATGGTAGCATCATCATATAGGTTTAGGTTGATTACTAGGTAGGTGAATATTTTATTTATCCTTATTGCTTGTCCTATATTATTTCTATCCATGATGTTTGTTGAACTACCTTCCTATGATTTTTTATCTTCAAGGATTTGATTTGAAATCTTAGGTGGGTGTTGAATGACTAGTGGCTAATGATACATTTCTTCAACTAAGACCTATTTTTATTTGTTTTGTGTATCATTTTTGTTTTTTGACATTTGGGGTTGGGGTTTTTGGCAATAAATCTTCCATGAGGTCCCCTTTTTCTAACCATGGAGAAGAAAGAGAACTTGCTTGTTTTAAAAAATTAAGTCAATCTATCTAAGTTCCTAATAACACAAAGTATAAAGAATTCCCTTGAGAACGATGCCAAAAAGTGATGAGGTGTTCTCAATCCTCATACTTTAGGCAATTCATATTTTTCCAAACCGAGTAATGTTTGAGGCTATATGTAAGAGGAAGTCAAATATTTTATTCTAATGTGATTTTTTTAGGCTAGAAAATATGAAAGTGCTTATGCTCAAATAAAATCTAACTTAAGAAATCATTCTAAGATCCTAATCTACTAAAATATTTGTAATGTAATCTACAAAAAACTATTTAAAAATTATTGTTACAAGGGAACAACATCTTTAACTACTTAGTTGCTTAAAATAATATTTTTAAACTACTTAACTATTTCTCTCAACTTAAAATATTTTCAAACAATTTCAAGTACTCAAATTTCTTGAGTTCGAACTATGCATTGATTGTTATTTCTACATAATGTAATATTTTCATGTACCATGAACATGTGAAAGAACATAATAAATAACACAACTATATGAACATGCAAAATAATATACCAAATGGCACAAATAAAATGAACATACAAACTATTATATCAAATGACATAGAATTAACATGTAGGTGTAGATTTTATGAACATAATTATTTAAACAAAAATATAATGAAGAATCAAATCAAACTAATTATCTCTACTACACTACTATGAATCCTTGATAGGATGTCCAAATCATCAGAGGACATAATTACTTGACTTACAAAATCATTAACAAGTTGTAACAGTGTGATTTAAAACATAAAATAATATGTGAAGCTTAATAGAGTGATTCTATATTATTTCATGCATAAAAATTTATTATCTATTGAAGATTAGAAACGTATATATACTATGATATAATAACCAAACTATAATATCATACGCAATATGAATTGATGTTGTTATAAGAGTATTACATAATTTCGTCAGTATGGGTTCCATTGTATTTAATAAAATAGTTTTTCTAGAGTAAATCATCATTAAATATGAGTTTTCCATCTTATTTCCCTCCACAAGCTTAGCAGCCAGTTTGCAATTCTTTGTGGTTCTCTCCAAGATAGAAGACAACTTCCTCCAAAACTCTTCCCATGGTAACTTCAGCCTAAAACTATTTTGGAGCTATAGCAGTTGTTACAAAAATTCCAAAGTTGTACAATTTTCATCTTCCAAATGGAATCATTCTCACTGAAGCATTACTTATCACCATATTTTTTTATAGAAACACAACTTTCTACCATAATCATTAGTGTAGACACTGAAAAATGTCCTTGGCCTGCAAGCAATATTTTCTCACTAATTTGTCTTCTTTTTTGCATAATTAAATAATTTCAATTATTTAATTATTTCCTAATGTCATATTCTTCTATTAATTAAATATTTTTTAATTATTTAATTAATTCATTTTATCTTTATTCTTCTTTTGATTAATTAAATAAATATAAGATTGTGTCACTAATTAATCTCTTTTCTCATCTATAATTAAATAAATTATTATTTATTTAATTATTCATTTCCATTCCCCCTCCTTTCTTCTATAGTTAAATAAATTCCTATTTAATTATTTACCATTTCCGTCCATCCATTATTAAATAATTGTTTTCAATTATTTAATATTTCATTTCCCTCTTTTCTTCTATAATTAAATAATTATTTTTAATTATTTAATTATTCATTTTCCCTCTCCTAAATCAAATAATTTTGGCAATTGCTTTATTTATTTATCCTTATCCAAGCCCTATATCTCACCTAATTTATTGGATCATAGTCCCTTCTTCCCATCCTTGTCTCTTTTCCCCTCAATCAATCTCCACCATTGATCGTCATATCTCATCACTCAATCCTCACCCTTCATTTGAATTGGGTTTTCTATAAAAACAAGCTATCAATTCCATTTCAACGTTAACCACATTCTTTGAAGTTTTGTTATCATACCTATCATCTTGAGATCTTGTTATCAATCATCTACATTGAGCGTATTGAAAATATTGCATACTACATATCTGAGAGCAAACAAGCAAAACTGAGAAGAGCAATGGAGGAGAACCAACTTTGGCATAGGAATTAAGGTATTATTGGTTTATTATTTGATTCATATGGTAATCTTGTGCTTCATTGTTAGATTAGGGTATTTGTGGCTTGAATCTAGGTATTTTTGTGGTTTCTATTGATGATTCATGCTTTTCCCTCGAATTTACCTATCTACAAATAACATTAAAATACGTATTTATGTAGAGAAGATAAAAAAACACACATACATTATTATTGATCAAGATAGTAGATAATCTATTATATAATCACATCGATTATAGCATGCAATGACTACATGTTTGTTCAACAAAGGGAAATTTAATCCTAATTATAAGGTTAATATTTTTACCTTATTAACAACTAATTGGTTTCGCAATCTCATTGTTGGCTTGCTTGCTTATTGAGAGTTAATGAGTGATTTAAGTTTGTTACATGCTTGAAATAGCCAAATAAATCCATATCTTGTTTCCATGATTATCAATTACCAAGAAAGACAATAATGAACCAATGAGGGAGTTAGCTGCAAGATTTAATCATCTACTTACTAAGATTATTGGCATTTAAATCCTTATTTTGAGATTGAGTTGTTTAATAAATGCTATATCTTTAGAAGTTGCTTTCTTTCTTAGACAATGCTATCAAAATGAAAAATGCTCAAGAATATGCTATTGATTTTAAGGATCATATGATCACTTCAGGAAAGATACATAAATATTAAATCAAGTCTCTAATTCCTTTGAACATCCCACCACTTTAACATTATTACCTCTAAGTAGAAAATATTATTTCATCAATTATATCTCAATGATAGTTATCGTGCATGCCTACTTCATCAACAAGGTAGATAGTAGAAATTGATTTATTTGACACATGCACACTACATGTTTCATGAAATTGTTCAATATGATAGAATAAATTTCCTCAAGATAGAAATATTATATAAATATTGATAGATTCACAAAAAAAAAAAAGGGTCTTTGAGTGATCCTCAATGCCTACAAGATGAATTTTATGGTGTCTTTATAATGGAACATGCCCAATACAATCTTAAAAAGGTAAGAGATAACTCTAATAATCATAAATTGAATTATGTCACATGTTTGCATAATTAGGATTGCATATGGAACAAGAATACTATGGGAATGGTTTATTTATAAATCATTCTCTTTGTCAATAATGAAGATAAAAAATTTATGACAGTACTAGATCATTGTTCATGAATATGAATTATGATTTGTTTTGCACATGTTTTCATTTATAAATACCTTCTTTATGATGAAGAGTTATAGCAAGATTACGATACTCACATCTTTGGATGATTAGTTTATTATTTTTATTTTTCTCAAGATAGAAATAAGTCCTCTCCCTATTTTTGTAGATGAGTTGACATTTTTTGGTAAGTTATTTAGAGTCTAAAACAATTAGATTGTCCATATCCTATATATATAGCAGATCTTGTATGAGTCGAATATCTAGTAGATTTTTCTATCAACACTCTTATTATCAATACTTTTGTTATCAACTTTGAAGTTACAAATTGAGAATGCAATAAAAAAAAATAGATTCAGTTAATTAGATGGATTCCTGAGTTGAGATTTGATTAAGATATTGTGAGATTGCAACCACCCAAGCAAGGGCCACTTAAGGTAACTACAGTTCTATTTGTATTTTATATTGTTTGTTAATGGTTTACGAGAATAAATTGTTAGTGGTTGTGTTCCTTAGTTTTATTTAAATAGATAAGTAGCAATCATTTGATTATCATTAGCTAAAAATAGTTGCATCAACAAATAATTACAACACAATTAAAGTGGTCAATTACTATCCCAATAGGAATATCTACTCATAGCAATTGTCACATAGTTAAAGTTTATTAGATAGGCCTTGATTTCTATCAAGTCTTCTAGAACAATATCTAGGACAACTTAGAATCCTTAACTACACATTCAATGTTGGTACCATCCAAAAAATTATAATTCCCTAGTTGACAAAATTAAATGAAACACACTTAAGTCGACAAGTTGCTTGATAAGGGATTTTTTGGCCCATTTGGTCAAATACATGCCCCTTTTGCATCAATTTATTGAACATAAATAGAGTTAGACATTTTTGGCTCCATTGCCAAGGATGGTGCTAATGTTGAGAATTTCTAAGTTTTTGGTTTATTTACATTGCTTTCTTATTATAGAGAATTATGTTCCTGTTCAACAATTAGGACTATTAAAAAATTTCAAATCAATATTTAACTCCTATTAACAGTGTGCAAGAATAAAGTTGTTAGGTCAAATATCATTGCATGCAATGGCAAAGAGATTCTCTAGGGATATTTCTTCCATCAAATTAGAACCAGGAGGATTTAATTGAAGACATTGACATAATCGAAGTACCTATCATACCATTAAAAGAGTTAATTGAATGTCAATGAAATAGAGACACCTCTCACACAAGAAAATATCCCAAATTGGGAAGAAATAACCACCATACATCTCAACATGATGGTAAATGAAGCAATAGAGAACCTCATTGAACCAGTTATATTTAAATTTTTTAATAACAAACCAAGAATGTACAACTGCCCTGAAGAACATAGTTCCTTCAACTCTACCCAACTTCCATGATTTGATCATGGAGGATCTTGATACATTTATATTTAAATTTTATATTTTATGTGAGAGTTATGAATACACTATTGATGCACATAGGCTAAAACCCTTTCAAGCCATACTTAAAGACGTCACTTTATGGTGGTTCATAGGGCTGGGCAAAAATGCAGTCGCAAACTAGGGAGCCATGAAGGAATTTTTTTCATAAAAATATCAAGATTACTATCATGAAAGGGATATGAAAGGAGATGACATATTATAAATGTCACAAAAATAGGATAAACCCCTCAAATATTATATTGAGAGATTTCAATTATGTCTCAAAAAGTCACACCAGAATAGAATCTCTTCAGAGTCACTTAGATTAGTATTCCTAAGGGTTGTGAATAAGGACTGTATGGATACACTGAACCTGATTGGAGCAATAGACATATATCAAGTAATCTTTGATGAAATCTATCAAATCTATAGGAACTACTCATGATCAACCATGTAGAAAACCAAGGGTTCCAGAGCTCTGACTTCCATCAAAACATATACATATGTCTCTAAGGTGGAGCTCAACAATCTCCTTTTAAATATGAAAGAAGATATCATTAGTCATCTTGCAACCCAATCAGACACCTTACATATCAAGAAGAAGCAAGAAGAAGCAAGTGTTTTTTTGATAGAGTAGTATCCACATTGTTGATAGAAGAAGGTCAACTACAAATATAAAAAGATTATTATTATTTCTGAGAAGAAGCATGTAAGACTTGAGTTCCACACCTTAAAATTTACAAGGAAGGTCAAGTATTTTACATTGCCCAATGTAAAACTTGGCAGTAGAGACAAGGTATGCCTCAAGACCCTTTGTCTTACAATGCTTCGTTCCCAAGAGTAAATTCAAAAATTCTTAATTGAAACAATACACCCTAGAATAAAATGCCAAGTCAACCTTGGTCAAGTACATAATCATCCAATTAGACTCCTTGATAGGGGATATGGAAAAAACAACCATATCAATCTCCAAATTATAACTAGCAGTGGCAATCCTCTCTAAACCATGGCCACAACAATTGAAAGGAAACCAACAGTGGCATAATTCAAATGTAAGCTACCTACAACCATAACAATTCTTGTAACAGTAGCCAACCATTATGCCAAAACCAGATATACCTACTCATACACAACTAAGAGAACCTCAATTTCCTACTTAACCTACACCAAATCATAATAATAAGCTTTTCCAATGGGCTTACTCTAATAAATCTATCCAATACCCAACCTATGCGGTTGAGGTTAGTGATGATCACTTACATTTAGAAAAAAATCTTTATGGGCCATCATCTCCATGCATCGTAAATTTTTTTGATGAAGAACCATCCATTGAAACTAACAACCATCTAAATAACTAGAATTAGCACCATGAACAAAACAAGCCATAGATAAAGATCGTAAGCAAAAAACCACCATTCCCAAAAAGGTTAAACACTCAAAAATCTCACCCTAAACCTGAATTTGACTTCTTAAGACAAATAAAGAATGCATGTGTCAAAATTCCCTTGATCCAAGCTATCAAGTATGTACCAATATACACCAATACTATGAGGTAACTATGCCTTAAGAAGCTAGGTAGAAAATGAAAGGACCCTTAGACTATCCATGTAATAGGGCAACTAGTTGATATTATGTTGGGAAACCTAGTTGTTCCAAAATATGCAACCCTATGGTAGATTTACAAATCAATGGCACTCTCATTAAGAACACACTAATTTATCTAGGAGCAACAATAAATATGATGACCAGAGAAATAATGGACTTAAGACCTACACCAATAGCCTTAAACTGGAAGGTAGGTCAACAATCAAACTAGAAGGTATCATTAAATAATTATTCATTACACTTGACTCGTGGGAATACCCAACAAACTTCATATGATAATATCATATGGAAATATAAAAAATAAATTGGTCCTCTATGCACCTGCACAACCTTTTGCTAACTTGGAACAACCTATCTGGCCAAACTTCGAGGATGATGACCAATATTCTCTCCAAATACTCATGGCCATTATACACAACCCAATGGTAAATATTCAAGATGAAGTTGATTTTTTTGCTAGTATTATACAAAACTCTTATAGAATGGACCCACAACAAGACCAATTTTTAGCGTGTTTAATTTTCCTATTGCATAATATTTTACCTATGGAAAATTTTGGATCTACTTCACATATATTCCATAAATTATTTCCACATAGTTGTAGCCTCGATTTATCAAGATTAGATGTTGCCTTTGTCATGAATTCTATAACACTAATGGAGATATCACTTGGCAAAACATTTAATGCCAAAAATTAGTTGACAACATCTCAGTAGTATGAATTACTTAAAATACTACAAACTCATACAACATTTTCTTTGGGTTATCATTACATGAAACACATAGATCTTGATCTCTTCATGCATATAATATATATCAATGAAGGATGAAAACCAGTGAGGCAACTCCAACGAAGGATAAACCCAAATGTCAGAGATAAATTGAAAATTGAATTACAAAAAAATTTAGATGCAAGATTTATATACCCAATATTAGACAGTCAATGGGTCTCCCCATTAGTAATAGCACCCAAGAAAGGAGGCAAGTGGTGAGTATGTGTTGACTATAGAGAATTAAGAAAAGCCACTAGGAAAGATCATTTTCCTCTTCCCTTCATTAATAAAGTGTTGGATTCCTTGGCAGAGAAGAAATTCTTGTCTTTTTTAGATGGATTCAGTGGCTACAATTAGATTAAAATAGCTCTTGAAGACCAGGACAAAACAACCTTCACATTTCCATGGGGTATCTATGCCTATTCAATCTTACCAATGAGACTATGTAATGCCCCTGTAACCTTCCAAAAGGGTTGTTTAGAGAATATTTTTTGTTTTGCTCATGATTCTATGGAATCATATATGGATGATTTTACAACATATAGAGATTATTACGAAGATTCATTAACGAACCTAGAGATAGTTCTCCTAAGATTCTAATATCACAATCTCTCTCAATCATGAGAAATGTTTTGTAGTGATGAAGGAAGGCATAGTTTTGAGATATTTCGTGTCAAGAAGAGGAATTCAAGTATACCCTAACAAAATAAAAGTAATTTCAATTCTACCTATACCACAAAAACATAAATATGTAAGAATTTTTCTTGGCCATGCAGGTTATTATATGAGATTCGTTAAAGACTTTAGTAAGATAGAAACTCCCACATTTATCCTATGTTTTAAAGATATTGAGTTTGAATGGGCCCCTACCTTCTAAGAAGCCTTTGAGGATCTTAAAGCCTCTCTCATAAAGACACCTATTTTAAGAGGACCTAATTGGACAATTCCATTTCACATTCATATAGATGCCTCTAAATTTTCTATAGGTGTTGTGTTAGGAAAAAAGAAGGAAAATTTGGAATATGTTATTTACTACATGAGAAAAAAATTGTAAGTTGTTGAACTTAATTAAATATTGTTATAGAAAAAGATATGTTAGTTGTAGTCTAAACCATTAATAAATTTAGATATTACTATTGTCACGAAGGATTGCACCCACTATGAAAATAAAATAAAAATTGCAATCTTGTGAAGCATTGGAATATCCTTAGGTTGTGGGTATTCTATGATGAGGAAAGACCTACAGGTTATGGGCTGGCTCCCCTTCAAATCTCCTAGAATCTAAAAAATTGTGTGGGAAAAGAGAGAAGGATTAATCTATGAAACTATATGAAACTCTGATTATGAATTTCTTCTAGGAGGTGATGCATTGGAAAATAATAATTGTAGATTGATTCACAAATAAAACTCTCAAAAGGACTGCTAGCAAAACTCAACTCAAAAAACTTAACCACATAAATGCTTCACTAAAAGGATCTGCTTATTTTTACCTTACTAAGGAAAACTAGGTTTTCACAAATTAAGAGAAATTACAAACTTTAAAAGCACAATTAATGACCTGTGACAAGCTGCATTTGTGTACATGTATCAGTAAACGAGATAAAAACTTAAAGGTTTTTGGCTTGAAACATAATAAACTTGCATCAAATCACTTAAGATATATAAAAAACTTGAACCCGTGAAGGTAATTATATTTTTTCTGAGTATTTTGAAGGAAAACTTTGCAAAAATGAAACTAAAATGTTGAAAATTAAGTACTATCGTATATTAATCAACTGAAAATGAAAGCTGAGTTACAAGTCTTTCCAATCTCTATGCTATGTAAAAGAGTAATGGAAGCAAGAACTAAGGAAAAAAGCTAAGTTTTTCCCAATATATACAAAGATGGCAACTCCAAAGTGCCAAGAGGTGGATTTGAAAGCCAATTGAGAGTGAAAAATATTTCAAAAATATCTCCTCATGAGCAAAGAAGAAAATCCTCGAAAAAAGGGCCCACAACTGAAGTAAACTAAACAGTGAATGTTGCAAACCGGTTCCCATGTTGTGCATGACCAAAAGACCCTCAAAACTAATGTGAAACTGAAGCTATGTCATAGGAATCTCCACCATTTACTCCATTTAATCTTTGCACGATTAGTTGACAAAAAATATACCGAAGTCTCCACCTTTGCATGATTTGACCCTCATTTCACTTTAGTTATCACTTTTCTCTGAATTTGCATGTTTCTTTTGAGCTTTAGTGATACTCCACTTGTTTTTCTTCCATGATTTTTAGGAAAGGTAATTGTATGATTAAATATTAAAGATAATTGACATGATTATTTTAATATTTAATATGTAGTTGTTCTTCTTTCTCCAATTACATGTTAAATATTAAGGTAACAATACCTTTAATATTTAATTATATTATTATTTTTGTCAATTATCATGCAAAGAAGAATAAGTGAAGTGTTACATTATCATTGCCATCTCTCTTTGATAGCGAATTTCCTAAAACAAATATTAAGTCAATATCATCTTGCACTTAATAATGTCTAGAATACAATATGCATGTAACAATTTAAAAGGGATTTTCAAAAGTTTGAAAATAATAACAAAATCCCTTCTAAATTCACAAACTCCACCTTGAACTCACGGGCCACCTTTGATACTAGGTCAATTGACTTTAAGTCAAGACCATGGAATAATTTATATGAAATGATTTTATTAAAACATAGGCAAAAATACCTATCATTTGAATCAGGGCATCCAGTCAAAATCATCAAACCCTAGAATGTTCATGTTTTTGTAATTTGTAACTTTCTAGAGAAGCCCTACACTACCATGCTGCTGGTAGGGGTTTGGAGGTCGACCTGCATTATTTCATGTTGATTATTTATCATTTCCTTGTTGTTTCTGGTGATTTCCTTTAATATTTTCATAAGAAATGTGTGGTAAGTATTCTTGATACAAGTATGGAAAATTTTATCCTTTTCTGAAGCACTTTTTGGCTTCTACAGTCGTGGCCATGAGTAATTTTTCTATTGTATTTATCTCCACTCCATCTTGTTATGCCTTTCCTCCATCTGATGCTACCATGGGTTCCTTGGCTTCGAGCTCATGGAAGAATCTACACGCGGGTTCTGTAAAATATCTCCTACATAGAAACCTGGGTAAGTTTCATCATTCGAGCATTACGGTATTGAGATTGTAAAATAGAATGTGAAAATATCTCCTCTTCTTGTTCCTCATTTTGTCTAGTATCTTCGATTTCTTTGTCCTCCAAGTGGTAGTCTTCGCTCATGTTCTGGAAGGAGGCAACAAATGAATAACATATGTCATCATAGAATTGTTATCGTTACTCTACGAACTCTGCCCTTTCATGCATGATATGATTGTATTATCAACATCTTAACATGAATGTGATATGGCGATGTTAATAATCTCTTTATATTGGAAATTTTTCCAGTATTTCTTTATATGGAGTACTCCTTTTGATGGCTTCATGAAAGTGGCTATAGGGTTATCAAATTAAATCATCACTCCCTGAGGTGTTGCACTAGAAAAACTTGCATCTTGCATGAATCATGCTTCGCCTTTTTAGAGCATTGTGGGGGTTTCAAATAAAACTCGTGCCTTCCTTTGTATTAAAAGAACACATCTTCTATGATATTGAATGCATTTTGATTATGACACCGTTTGCTCCTGAACTTATGATTTTGTATTAAATTCATTGTACAGCCCATACTTGACCTGGCCATATATTATTGATGCACCTTTTATACACCTTTTGTTTTCACTTTATTGCGAAATCTTTCACATCATTGCTGCACTTTTGCACTCAATTGTATTTGTCCTTGTGTGGTGCTTGAAAATTCTTATGTCCTTTTGTGATGCAAAATAACATCAAGATTGCCCCTTCCTTACTGTGTGCACTATAACAATTATAAATACAAGGCTGTAAATGTCTTTCACGACTTCATCAAAGCTCCAAGCTTTGCCTTCTTTTTTATTCTTAAGAATGTCATTTTCCCTTACATGCTCATTTCCCCTATAGTACTGTTAATACATTTGCTTCTTCACAATCATTATCTTGATCTCTTTGTCTGTGACTGTGATTACTAAGTTCATCATAACTAGCAGCTTGATGTGAACTTCATAATCAAGATATGATTATTGCTTCCCATGTCTGCATTGATATTTGAGATTCATTGCTAGAGACATTACTAGAGGCATGCACCATTGAAACTTGTAATACATTGAAAGTGTTGTTAGGAAATATTAGAGGTGATAACAATGTCATGATCTGCCTATTTATATAGCACAATTGGAATATGTCTGAGTGATTATTTTAGATAAATTTCATGGCACTATCATTTATAAGTATCATTGTTTATGCTTCATTCATTATTGTTACTTGACAAGGATTGATTTCTTGCATCTCTTTACTATTACACAGTATTGTAATATTTAGTGGTTCAAAAATTCCTCTCATGCAAGATTTTATGTTTTTCCATTGTTCACTTAAGTCTGTCCATGCATCATTTGTTGATCTTTCATGCATAAATAAGCCTGGCAACACCACATTCTTAAACTTTATAGCCTATAGCTATTATTTTTAATTGTAAAACACCTTGGTTTATGGTTGTCTCACTTTGATGACAGTGTTTTTTACTTGTAAGGACTGAATTTTTTCATTACAAGCTTTTATTTATAGTCTTTACCATGGGCTCTATATCTTGATGCTTGATTGCTCTGTCCCCTTTGTTCCTCAAACTAAAAATTCTTTTGTTTGAAAAGTTGAATGTCTCTTGCTTACTTCATACTCCTCTTAAGACTTAAAAGGCAACACGTTGGGCTCAACCCTTGTGGGAGCCACATTTTCCACCACATGTTGAAAATTCAAACAAGATAAAACATGAAATGATGAACCTGTACCTGCATAATGAACAAACATGTTAGATAAAATAGTACCTTTCCTGATGATTTGCTTTGGATATCTTGAATACATTTTTTCATCTTTCTTTTCTTGATCAGTTATAAGATAGAAAGTATCTACTTTATTAGAGATGCATAGGATTTGTATGGAACCCCGAGCTCTAACATCTCTTTTCCACCCTTGTAGATTTCTCTCTTGGAGCAGCAACTGGACAACTCAACGATGCTGACACAACGTCCAAAAAAGGGATTCGTCATTCACCAGGCAATGGCGGGTCCCATATCTTATTTTATGCATTTCTTTTCTCATACCTTCTTGCTATTTTGTATATGTTCAGACGCAATTACTCCCACGGCTTGTGTGGGATTTCAAAAACATTTATTTTTAATATATCAGCTATTTCATATCATACAATAACGTATGTAGTTTTCATTTGTGAATCACTTACAAAATATTAAACAACTAAATGAATTGTTTGAGGCATATGTTTTGTAATCATGAATAATAGCAACAATATACTTGAAACAAGAACTATATAAAATAGTTTAGCTTCAAAACCTGACAATATTTGAATGTCTTGTTTTCTTATCTGATTTTCTCAAGTGTCAAAAATTTCTTACCCCAGTTTAATAACTGCCTGATAAAAATTTACTAATTTAGCTAGTACCTAAAAATTATTAACAATTACATCACTCGTTATCCTATTTTTTCATATTGATCATACAAAAAATTGATATTTAATGAACAAATTAGTGGTTAGTGAACACCTTGTTAGATTGTTATTATTGTTATAGGAGTTTGGCATCACTATTGTGGATAAGCCAGGCAAATAAAATGTAGTGGCTAATTTTTTCTCTGAGCTAAATATTAAAATAAAAAAAAACACTTGTGGATGACTCTTTTCCTAATGAGAACCTCTTTACCTTAACAATGTTGACACCTTGGTATACAGATATTACAAACTATCTAGTTGTAGGCACGACACCCCCACATCTTTCACCAAGAGAGAGGTACCACTTTTTTAACGTAAATTTCCATATTCATGGGTGTTTGAGTACCTCTTTTGTATAGGATTGATAATGTCATGCGCAAGTGCATACGAGAAGATGATGTGTATGATATGCTTAAAACTTGTGATGATGAGCCTTGTGGAGAGAATTTTGTAGTTAAAAAAAAAGATAGCACTCAAGATACTAAATACTAGATACTATTGGCTAATGTTACATAAAGATGCAATTCTATACACAAAAAGGTCTGATTGTTGTAAAGGATGGGTAGGCCTATAAGAAGTGATGAAATGCCCCTGTAACCATAGTCGATAAAAACATCATTTGAAAATGGGGCTTTGACTTCATTGGGTCCATAGATCCCACTTATAACAAGGAGTGTATATTGGTATGTATTAATTACCTAACCAAATGGGGTGAAGTTAAAGTTTTATAGTTTACTAGAGATAGTAATGTAGCAACATTCTTATATGAAGAAATATTCACAAGATATGGAGTGCCCAAATAGATAGTCATTGATCAAGGGCCAAATTTTACTTCAGATATAATTATTCATTTGGTCAAGGAGTATGATATCAAATCCTCTCCACCCATATCTAAATGACCAAGTTGAGGTTACAAACAGAGAAATTGAAGCAATATTAACAAAGACGATAAAATCGAATAGAAAGGATTGGGTAGCCAAATGATCAGAAGTAGTTTGGGCATGCAAATAACATGGAAAAAGCAACATGATTTAAACCATATGTATATGGAAAAAAGGTTATCCTCCATATTGAATTTGAACATAAGACAATGATAACAATGATACAACTAGGCTTAGATCTATCTGAAGCTCAAAAAGAGATTGCATCAATTTAATGCTTTAGATGAGCTAAGAATGGAAGTATTCCACCACACAAAAATTATACAAAGATAGAGAATAAAATTGCAAGAACATTACATCAAGACTAATTAATTTTATGCAGGAGACTGGGCATTACTATGTGACTCTAAATATAAGTACCATAAAGACAAATTGCAGACAAGAGGATTAGATCCTTATGAGAATTTTTTTTTTTAAATGGAGTAGTACAACTAACAATAATTGATCTAGTCATATTTCTTGAATGGTAAATAGACATTTCCTAAAACTTTACAAAAAATCATTGCATAAAGATGATTTCTATAGTACTTGCAACAACAATTTACACCATCATCACCTTTGCAAGATTCAACATACATTTCCTCACCTAATGAAGCCATTGATTCATCCATTACCACATCCATAGATGAACCCACTACCTCACCTATTGATAATCCATAGGTAAGATTTCTTCCCACTAATAAAATATATATATATATATATATATATATAAACACAAAAAAAAGCACAACATTGAAGACCAAATTTTTTGACACATGCAGAAACACTGCCCATAACTTCTTTCATAAGGACTTGTATCCACTACCCTGTAGAAACCAAGGGACCCAATGTCACTCCACTTGCACATCACCAATTTATATGCCATTTTCTATACCACTACATGCAACCATTCATGGCTCATGGAGCACATACATGCAACACATCATTGCACAACCAATCACATTTGTGCATGCCATAACCTTTCTTTCATATGTGTGTTACTTTCAGACACACATCACCATTCACATGGTTTCCCATTATGATAAATTCAGTTTCATCACATCCAGGCACAACCATGATTACATTTTTCAAATGGTTCACTCTTCATAGCTACTTCAACAACTTCATTTGTGTCATCTTTCATTTTATTACTACTTAAGGTATTTATCTCATTAATATCATTAATTAATATAAAATATAGTTATTTTATTATCCATTCTAATTCACACACCATTTATTTTATATTATATGCACTACCACAATGCTTTAAACATATTCCCTACCATCTTTCTGAATAACCCATCATTTCAGGATAAATAAACACTTTAGTTGGGGGGGAATTTCAGATTTATTTCAATACATGAAAAATATTTAGAACACACCAACATGTTATGCCTTTTCCTTTCATAATTAAAGAGAAATTAGTTAAGTTGCATGTACCATCAATTTTATTAGCATTAGAAATTGATAGAAGACACCAATAGTAAGAACAGTGAGTTGTGAATCATAGCAGTAGTAGCTAGTCATAAATAAAAATAAGAAATAATAGCAAGAGGTAAAGGGATAATTAAGAAGAAAATTTGTATTGTCAGGAAATGGGTGGAGAAGTCATCAAAAGAGAACCAACATACCACATGACATTGTTAATGATCACTCAGCTTGTCTATCTTCCAACAAGCTAAGTGGTTGGACTATTTTCTCAGATTAAACGAGTATAATGAGGTTATGATGTAGCAGTTTACCAAAAAGCTACATAATAATGAATCCATGGTGAGGGGACTAAGAGTTGATGCTTCAAAAGTGGTAATTGTAGAAGTCTCCAATGAAAAGAATAATAAATGAAATAAATAAAATAAATAGAAAGTATTGATCAAGAGAAATTGTTTGAAGTGAAATATTACCATCTAGATGAGAACCATGAGCAAGCATACCAACATCCAAGAGAAGACAAGATTTTTTAGGGGGGGGAAAGAAAATAAAAAATCCCCTTATATTATGAAGATGACATAAAAAATAAAGAAGATTACAATGAGAGAATGAGAGAGAGATCTCAAGCATAGAATGATTCATGTGAAGAGTGAGAGAAGCACCTCAAATAAATAGAGGTGAGAAAGGAGTTGCATAAATAACTCAAATTTCTATGCATTACACCTTTCATCCTATGTGTGTGCAAGGCGTCAAATTCTCACAAGGAGACTACACCTAAGCCTTAATATTCCTCCAAAAAGGAATTTGTAAAAATGTGTCATTCTCATACATGTGTGAGAATACTCAAATAAGAAAAAGGACTTGTAGGTATTCCTTAGGAATATTCCTACAAGTATTTAAATAATAAAAATAAAGAAATAATCTTCACCTAAGTAAAGATTAATTCCAACAACCCCCCTTAAGCTTTACTTGGAGAGTTTACATCAAACCCTTCAATGGGTTGTAATCCTAGATTTTACAATGATGAAGAAATTAATTTTTACAAAGAGGTTTGGATATATGCAACTTGATTCACATTTACAATATAAAAGAGAAATTTGTTTGTCTTCAATTTTCTCTCTTATGAAGTAATATTGAAGAGAAATGTGCTTGGTTCTTGCATGAAAATTTTGATTCTTTGCCAAAGAATGACATTTTAATTATCACAATATAAAAGAATAGGATCCTTTTGAGGTGGACCCAAGTCTTCAAGTAGTCTTCTTAACTATAGTGCTTCTTTGGATGCATTGGTATAACCTTTGTATTCAACTTTTATAGAGCAAAGAAAAGTAGATTGTTGATTCTTACTATTCCATGAGATTGCACCTGATCCAAAAAAGAAACAATAACCACAATTGGATCTCCCATCATTGGGATCACCTCCTACATCTGAGTCAATATAACCTTTTAAAGAAAATTCACAATTTACATCATAAAAGAGACCAAGATTAAGAGTACCTTTAACATATCTTAAATTTTTTTTTACAACTTTAAAATGAGTTTGTTGTGGTTTAGACATGTAGCTAGTATCTAAACCAACACTATAAGAAATACTAGGTCTAGTAAGCATTAAGTAATTTAAACTTCCTACTAATTGCCTATATAAAGTAGGATCAGCAAAAGGAGTTTCCATATCAACCATTAATTTAGTTCCTAATTCACAAGTAGAAACACAATTTTCATCATTCATTTTAAATTTATCTAAGAGACCTTGAACATATTTATGTTGAGAAAGAAAAATACCTTTATGGGTTTACCAAATTTGCGTACCTAAAAAATAATGTAATAAGCCTAAATCAGTCATTTCAAATTGATTATTGAGTTGAGACTTAATATCACTAATCACATTTTTAGAACAAGAAGTGATAATCAAACAATCAACATATAAAATAATGATCACAATATCATTTTCACTATGTTTAATATATAAATTTGGATCATTTTTACTTCTAATGAAACCTTGAAAATTGAAAGAAAGCATTAATTTTAGAATACCATTCTCTAGGAGATTGTTTTAAACCATAATTGATTTATTTAATTTGAAAACAATATGTTCATTATCTTCCTTAATAAAACCTAAAGGCTGAGACATACAAATTTCTTCAAGTAAATCACCATTTAAGAATACACTTTTAACATCCATTTGATGAATGGGCCAATGCATATGAAAAGTTAAAGCAAGAAATAATTTAATAGTTGGAATTTTAGCTACTGAAGTAAAAAAATTATTATAATCTAGGCCTTCCACTTGGGAGAATCCTCTAGAAACTAATCTAGCTTTAAATTTGTTAACTGTGCTATTTGCATTAAAATTAGTTTTATACAACCATTTAAATGAAACAAAATTCTTGCCTTGAGGTAGAAGAACTAAATTCGAAGTTTGATTTGTAATTAATGTGTTATATTCTTCTTACATAGCCTTTTTCCTAATGAGGTCGACTTTTATCTTGTTCATAGGTTTTAGGATCATTTATATCCATAAATTTAGACATTAAAGTATAATTGCAATAGTTTGCCTTTCTAGCCTTAGATTGATTCATTCTAGCTAGAATATCCTCACTTTCTTGTATTTTTTTTAAATATTTAAACTTTCTTTTAGATGTAGGAGTACCACTTGAAGAAGAACATGATGAGAATGTTCAATATGTTCATCTTCACTATCACTTTGAGTAAGAGATGCATTAGGAGGGTTTAGAGAAGGAGGATTATCCTTAATAACATCTTTATTTTGAGAAGATTCATTGTTATGCACTTTAGAACAATCATGAACACCATTTTCAGCAATACAAACATCTCTAGCAACTTTAACTTTGTTAGTAATAGGATTATAAACTCTATAAGCTTTAGAATGTTCATCGCACTCAACAAAAATATGATAAAAAGATTTAGAATTTGTATACACCTAAAATTGGTCAAGATAATCGATTAATTAAATACAAGGTAATTAATTAATAAACTTTCTTAATTCGTCTACTTATATATAAATTGCAAAATCTATTTATATGGTTCACTTTCTTAAATTCTTTCTAAAATCATTTTTCTTCATGGTCTAATTAAATAAACAAATCTAACTAATTTCTTTTATTTGATTAATTCCCTTTCATTAAAATTGAATTTCTAAATTCAATTTTGTCACATTTCTACATAATTCTCTAACCTCCTTCCACCTCATCCGCCACATCATCAAGTGTCTCATGAATTTAAATAATTCTAATTTTTAAATAGAATTATCCTCAACCAATTTTGAAACAACCTTGGACACTTGGCTTCTCCATCTCATTTATTCTTCTAAACACTTGGAAAAGTGCTCTTTTAAAGGGGACAACCTCCATGATTCCCTCCAACTTCCTCACTTTCTACCGTCGATCTCTCTCGATCATAATATTGATCATCGAATCCTGCCACATCACAATATGCCTTGAAAATCTTATAAATACAACATCATTCTCCAACTTTTCGAAAGACATCTTTGAGAAAACTTACTCTACAGAAATTATTTGAGAGCATTTGAGAGAATTAGAGCATTAGAGCATTCAACATTTAGCATAGTATTTGCATATTAATTTAGAATCATGGCTTAGTTCTTAGCTGCATTTCCATTATCACAGTAGTTTTACACAACATTTTCACCATAGTCTTTAGCATCATATACATTATCATATCACCATTATTATTTACAGCAAATCACATAGTTTATTAAATAATGTAAGAACAAGGATTCTTGCATTTGTACAACATCCATTCTCTAGGCTATCATTCTAAAAGTCATAGTACATAGCAAAATCTGAGAGCCGTTATGATTCAAGGAATCCTTAGAGATAGGAAACAATGGAACGACCTTAGGGATTGATGTGTTTTGAATTTAATTAATTCTATGATTTCAATTCTCTAATATAATATGTTTCATTGGTTGTGTATTGATTATTCAATTATTTACACATATTCACAACACACATAAATTTGTGCCCACCGTGGGGCCCTAGCCCCTGTTTTTAACATTTTCTAAAAAGTGTGTTTACAGGTTTTGACGTGAAATCTTTTAGCACGACTATGAGTTCTTTCGATGCATACAAAACAGCCTCTGGCGCATACAACCTTTCTTCTAGCGCATCTGGATTATCTTTCAGCGCATATAGAGGGTCTTTTAGTGCATTCAATATTTCTTTTAGCGCATTCATAGACTATTCTAGTGCATACAATAGTTTTTATAGTGCATTAGTGTAATATTCAAGTGCATTGAGTCTCTGTTATTACGCATCTTGTTTATTTTGCAGAAAATTAAAATTCTGAGGATTAATCAATGTTTTCTGCTTTGCAGGTATTCTAAACGATGTCAGACTTTCCTAAAACCATAAGAACGTTGACAAAGAAAAATAATCAAAAACTACTAAGGGTTGTTTTGTAGGGGTTGGATTTATTGTGGTTTCTTTTGATTAAATTAGGAACCTAGCTTAATTAGAAGGAAAATTGAACAAACATGTCTGTTGTATTTGTAGAGTGGTAGGCATATGCTCTCCCCTTTACTAGGTGATCAAAAATCCATACCCATTCTTTTCATTTTATTGCAATTTTATCTTAGAGGGTCTGCTTGGTGGAAAAAAGTAATCACCCCCGGGAATGACCCAACCAGGAACACGCTAAAGCCAAGCTACTTCCACCTGGTATATAAGTATGGGTACTTGAGGAAAGTTCAAATATCACGAGGATTGTTCTAAAAAGAAGGGAAGCAATGGTCTCTTTCCATATGGATGATCCCCCACGAATGAAATGCCTATACTAGAACCTTTTGTTATAGTAAGCCAAAATCCCATTTCTATTTGCTGGTGCAAGAGGTTTAACCTCTGAAGCCATCCATATTCTTGTGGCTTTTAGTAGAGATGAAAATTTCATAATGGGAGATTCATGAGAACTAAAGTTTGGCTAACCCAAGAAGTGAGTGACAAGAAAGGGGGAGCCACTATGGTCAAGCTTCTAATCATCCACTAAAAGTAAGCACAACTGGAGTAAAATCCAAGTGGGAATCCAGTGAATATTGTCCTACACAGCCTTAGGAATTGTACTTGTTTGATGTGTCTTAGATGTCTGTTCAAAACTATTCAAAACAAATGTTACACACATAGATGTACAACCACTAATTCAGAAGAACATCCACTCAAACAATCATTTGCCTCTTTGGAAAACAAGGAAAATCAACCAGACTGTCAAAACAGAGAACATTTTTCCAGATTAGCGCATTCATTCCCTGTTCTAGTGCATTTATTGCTTTTTCTAGTACATCTAAGTCATTTTTCGACGCATTTAGTCTCTATTATAGCACATCTGAGTCATTGTCCAATGCATTCAGTCCCATTTATAGTGCATTTTCTCATACTTTTAGCGCATTCATTCCCTGTTGTGGCACATATACCACTTTTTTTTGGCGCATCTGAGTCAGTGTTCAGCGCATGCAATCCATTCTCTAGTGCATCTATGGAACAGTCTGGCACATTAGTACAATCTTTTAGCGCATCTATGCCATCTTTTAGCGCATCCATACCCTGTTTTAGCACATCCAATTAATCCAAAACCAGAGAGCTAATTTCATCCCCTGTTCATCAATTGGAGCTAGAACTAAGGATTCCTGTCAGCACAAAATCATTCCTCACATACCACAAAGTCTTATAGTTGTTGAAACTTGTATTTACAAGTGAGAATCCTTTACCTAAGCCTTGATAAAACATATAAAAGTGCCTCATCATCAAATCTATCTCTGATTAGCAGTTTATTTTCACCATCAGGATCCATCATCCTTTATCAAGATTCATCATCCTTCATCCCAAAATAAACATTGCATAGTCAGATCTAACTTAGTCCTTTTGGCACTCCCCAAACAATGATCAAAATCTTATCAAATCTTCATCATTTGTATGCCTATTCAAACAAGATCACAAAGATAGAAACTTAAAGAAAAAGAACTTGAAACTCAAGACACCATCATTGAACAAGAAGAAAATCCTTTCCATAATCTCCACCAATCTAGAGGTGATGAAATAATTGAAGAAGACATCCGACAAGCTCAACAAGATCCAAATTTTCACAAGTTCCTAGAAAATATTTTTGAAAAAGATGGAGAAAATTACCTTTTGATGCTGGTTGAACAAGGTGTCAAATTGCCCGATGACTTTGATCTTAATCAACTGAAAGGAGTACCTAAAAGAATTGAAACTAATCCTCCAAACATAGATCCAGTAGCTGCATTAACTCATCAAATGAAAAATCTGCAACAACTCCAAGATATGCAAAGAGGAACCACAAAACGTTACTTGTTGCAGGAAATTTTCCCATATCCTTTTGATCAAAGTGTAAACATGATTCCTTTTCCCAAACATTGGGAATTCCCAAAGTATGACAAATATAATGGAAAAACATACCCTATAGATCATGTGGGGGATTTTGAACCATGAGCCTTGAGTTTGCACACGAAGACACTTATTTGATGAGATTGTTTCCTCATACCCTAGGTGGACAATGCATGGAATGGTTCTCCAAACTTGCACTAGGTATTAATACCTTTGAAGAGATAGTTAACAAATTCATCACCCAATACTCTTACGACATACAACACAAAATTACCACGAAGGACCTTTGCAATACTAAACAAAAAAAGGGTGAATCATTTCTCATATTTTTACAAAGATGGAGAAGATTGTTTGCAAGATATGCTCGTCCCATACCCAAAAAAGAAAAGATAGAAATTTTCATTGATAATTTAAATGATGAGATGAGCTACAAACTTGAATTGCAATGTCCACCTACCTTTGAGAAAATGATTGAAAATGGAATCAAAATCGAAGAAGCCTTGGTCAAGAAAGGAGTCTTGAAACTTTACAATGAAAAAAACTCAACAAAATCCTCCAATAATTACCACAACAATGATAAACCAAAGTTTTGGTAAAGAAACAAAAGTTTTGGTAATCATGATGCTACAACTGAAACACAAAATGCAAAACCAGTATTTAACTTGACAGCTTCTACCACCAAGACTAAACAAAATAATAATCCGACCAACAACCAAAACAACACCCAAAATAGTAACCAAAACAATGCTCCATCTCGACCATCATCATATCAAACGCCATCAAATCGCAAGAAATTCACACCTTTTGGTCAATCACTCGAATCTGCATTGAAAGAACTTCTTGTAGAAAATATTATCACCTTACCTAACACCCAAGGTTTTGAGCCAAAAGTGAAATCGTCATGGTGGAATGATGCCTATTACTTTGAATTTCATCAATGCAAACGCTATCATACGAACAACTATATGTAATTAAAACACAAGTTGCAATACTTAATAGACCAAAATATCATACAAATAGAAGGACCACAAACAAATGTTGATCATGGTGCATTCAAGAATCTCTTACCAAATTATGACAAAGGGGAATCCTCTACAACAAACAACAAAGGAGAAAGTGTAAACTATGTTCATGATACTCTCATCCTTCATATTTCGACCGTTGAAGATCAAACAAATGACATTAAAATCAATGACACACAAGGCATTGTTGTAGCCAACCATCAAATTAATGACGCTCCAATTCAACATGGACAAGACACCATCATAGCTGAAAATAAAATCAGTGACACCAACATCACATCAAATCAATTTCATAACATCAAACAAGACATGGTTGCAATGGACAACCAAATCAACGCCATTAAAATCAAAGGGAAACAAGACAGTATACCCGTAAATCCAACCACGAGAACACAGTCCAAATATATTCTAAAAGGAAGCACCTCCAAAACACCCGCTACCTTGTCACATCAATACAACATTGTTGATCAACTACAAAAGATCCCAACACAAATATCTATATTGGAACTCCTCAAGATTTCACTTGCCCACAACGAAATTTTGGAAAAGGCCCTAGGGGACACAATCGTACCAATAGATTTTGAATTTTGTACATTCCAAGCCATGGTGGTGCATTTGGTTTCACCTCATTGCCTATCCTTCTGAGAATACGATGACACATCCATCACTCATCCCCCTAACACAACACTCCATAATGAGGTCTTAATACATAAAATTTGAGTTAAACATGTTCTAATAGATGGAGCAGCTGGTCTCAATATATGTACTTTAAAGCTTGTCTGTGCACTGGGATTCTCAGAGAATGCAATAGATTCAATGAAAAAGATCACCATCAAAGCCTATGATGACGAGGAAAGATCTTCATAGGGACTAATTGTGTTGCCAATTCAAGTGGGGCCAATTTAAAAAGACGTAATTTGCCAAGTCCTAGACAAATACTTGACATACAATATACTCTTGGGTAGTCCTTGGATCCATGAGATGCAAGCATTCCCCTCAACTTACCATCAATGTTTGAAATTACCTTGCAATGGGCAAGAGATCACCATTTCGGCTGATTCCAATATTCCTCAATATTGTAATACACTCAAGTTGGTCCAGGATGTCTTTGTGCCCCATAACAGAGAAGCTCTTGCTTCCACATCCGCCACCCCATGTAATTCAAGCTAATCAAATTCCTTGTCAAAATTGTCTGCCACGTCCTCAAACAAAGAAATTTAACCAAGTTCCTCACCTAAACAACCTGAGAAAAAGGAAGAAGCTACCCCTTCTACCTCCACCAATCATGAAGCCCAACTCAGTGCTTTATCCAAAAAATTTGAGAAATAGGTCCAAGTCAAAGACAAAGGTGTGGGTGAATATTCTATTAAGCAATCCCTATGTCTCGCAATTATCTTCCCCAAAGTCCTATGGTCAACCATCAACCTCAACACAACAGTTCGTACAACCTGTCACACTTTTTGATGGTCGATTTGTGAAAGAAAGCACTATAGTTAATGAAGCAGAAGACAAAGATGTTCTAAATTGGCTTTACAAGGATGAAGTTGAATCTCAAGTAGCAACAACTAATGTACAAACAACACAATATGGCAAAGGGTTTTCAATCTTAGAGAAAATGAGATATGAAGGACAAGGATCTATCAACAAGAAAAAATAAGGCATCATGGAACCAATCCAACCCATCTTAACCAATCCAAAAGACAAGACAGGGCTAGGATATAGAGAAGAAACAAAAGAGGAAGCCACCCAAAAGGTTGTTGAATGAATCCTACAATTGCAAGCTAGTAATGATTATGAAATTGACTCAAATGAATATGAGTGGGATTCATTATCTAAATATTCTTTGTCATGACAAGGGAATTGATGTGATACAAAAGTATGCACCCATACATGAGGAGGGACAAAGGTCGGGGTCGAGACCACTTGAATTTGGATCACAACCTATAGATGGCTCAAGCAAGGATGATCAGACTCCTAGCGAGACAGATCATTCGAAGGAGAGTTACATCATAGATCTTGAAATTTCTATCAGACTTCTTGAAGATGTTGCTATCAAGACCCTCACTTCCTTTGACTTAAACCAATTTGATGATTCCCTACCTCTAGTACATCCCGAACTTATCAACTGGGACCAAACCGAGCCTCTTGACATCCATATTTTCAAACGATGATGCCATTGTCAACTTCCTTTGTGCTGGCAACCCTGAAACATGTTCCACCATTGAATCTCAGAATGAAGCTTCCAGTCAGGGGAGTGTCAAATCTCTCAGCTGCAAAATGAATAATACAGAAAATCGATCTAATGGTGAAAACCATTTTATGGTAGTATTAGATCAAGAAAAAGTAAAAATAAAGAGCGCATCCAACGGTGAAAACCTCTCTAAGGCATCGAAGGATGAGAGATTTGACACTCTCCCCAAACACTTTCAAGAGAGATCAAAAGTATTGATTGATCCCACCCAATCCATCAACATTGGCACAATATAAACAGTGAAGACTCTGTATCTAGCAACATCCTTGACAGAACAAGAAAAACCAAGCTTCACCAAATTATTTGAAGAACAACAAATCAACTTTGCTTGGTCCTATGCAGACATGCTAGGGATAGATCTAGATTTAATCATGCATCATTTATCCTTACCGCCAGGAGTAAAACCAGTGAAGCAAAAGTTAAGGAAAATGCATCCGTATATTTCCCTCTTGGTGAAAGAAAAACTGAAGAAGCTATTGGATGTAGGGTTCATTAGACCTATTTATTATGCCAAGTGGATCTCCAAAATTGTACCAGTTTCAAAACCTGACAACAGTATCTGGATTTGCACAGATTTCAGAGATCTCAATAAAGCTTGCTTGAAGGATGATTTTCCTCTACCCAACATAGACATCATCATGGACCTAGCAGTTGGACATGCCATGTTGTCACTTATGGATGGCTTCTCAAGATATAAACAAATCAAAATTGCACCTGAGGATCAGGATAAAACAACCTTCACGTGTGCATGGGGCACATTATGTTGGAATGCCATGCCCTTTGGACTAAAGAATGCAAGAGCTACTTATCAACGAGCCATGATGAAAATTTTCCATGATATGATACACACATTCATGGAAGACTACATAGATGATTTGTTAGCCAAATCGTACACTAGAGAAGGACACCTAAAGATCCTAGAAAAAATCTTCACTAGATTGGAAAAATTCAATGTACTGTTGAATCCAAAGAAATGTGTATTTGTTGTGACATCTACAAAACTCTTGAGATACATAGTTTCAAAAAAGGGCATCGAGGTGGATCCCATGAAAGTTAAGGAAATCATGGAGATGCTACCTCCCAAGAACATAGGTCAGCTAAGATCACTCCAAGGAATATTTCAGTCTATCTGAAGATTCATTTCACAACTAGCAGACAAAACCCACCCTTTCACTCACTTGCTACACAAAAATGTTTCTTTTAGATGGGATGAGAAATGTGAAGTTTATTTCAACCAATTGAAACAATATCTAATGAGTCCACCTATCTTAGTACCGCTAGCAAAAGGAAAACCACTCTTACTATACATAGCAACAACTGAGACATCATTGGGAGCTTTGTTAGCGCAAGAGGATTAAACAGGAAAAGAAAGGGCAATCTATTATATCAGAAGAACATTAAATGGCTATGAAATTAATTATACAGCTATTCAAAAGGCTTGTCTAGTAGTAGTGTTCAACACTCAATAATTGTGACATTATATGCTAACTCATACCATCAAGTTAATAGCCAAGATTGATCTATTGAAATATCTGCTCAACAAGGCAAATATAACAGGAAGACTGGAAAAGTGGGTAATGATACTGAATGAGTTTGAAATCCAGTATGTTGATAGGAAAGCCATCACCGACCAACTAGCTAAAGCACCATTGCATGATGATCATCCTCTACACATTGAGTTTCCAGATGTTGATGTCTTTACCATAACAATAAAATAGTGGATATTATACTTCGATGGATCATACACTCAACATAGATCAGGAGCTTCCTCCTGCCTTGTTTCAGATTTTTTGGGATACTATGGGTGGGGACCTAGTGCTTGCGGCTAGGGACTTCTTCAAATCAGGTAAGATCCTCAAACAATTGAACCACACTTTTATCGTTCTTATCCCCAAGATTGGTGAGCCTCAATCCATGACTGATTTCTGACCCATTAGCCTTTGTAACACCTTCTATAAGATCATTTCTAAGATTTTAATAAACTGTATCAAACCTCTTCTAGATAAAATCATTAGTCCTACTCAAAAGGGTTTTTGTCACTGGGCGACATATTCTTGATGCTAATTTGACCACCCGTGAACTGATCCATTGAATGGATAGATGTAATTATGCAGGGATGGCTCTCAAGCTTGACATCTCCAAAAATTATGACAAAGTGTTATGGGACTTCATCCCGAAGGTCTTGGCTAAGTTTGGATTCATTAATTTGGTCATCAAACTCATTATGGAATGTGTTAATATTGTAAAGTACTTTGTTATTGTTAATGGATCCCCCTTTGGGTTCTTCTCTGCTAGAAGAGGGATCAGAAAAAGAGACCCCCTATCTCCCTATCTTTTCAAAATGATTGCAGATGTGCTCAGTAGGATATTCATTGGTTTGTTGTCAAAGGGCTCCATTATGGGCATTAGAGAGGCTTCCTCCCTGGATCCGATTGTTGTGCAACAATTTGTGGATGACACTTTTCTCTTTGGGAAATCCTCTGTGGTGGAAGCTAGGAAATGGAAAGCTTTCCTTAACAACTATGCCTCTTGTTCTAGTCAAAGCATCAATTACAATAAAAACATGATTTATTTCTTTAACTGCATGCCTAATTTGCAAACTAGGGTGACTGCGGTCTTGGGATGTGTCAGTGGATCTCTCCTGTTGGTTTACCTTGGGCTCCCCCTCACGGTTAAGGAGGTTACTAATGATTTCTGGAACTCAATTTTGGAAAGGATCCAAAGGAAATTGGTTGGGTGGAAGGGCTCTATCCTAAGCCATGCTGGCAAACTTCAATTGCTCACAGCGGCCCTCCAAGGTATCCCCACTTACTTCCTCTCCATTTTTAAGATGCCTAAGTACATTGTTGATAAGTTTGAAAAAATTCAAAGGAATTTTCTCTGGTTTGGGACTGAGGAAAAGAAGAAACTTGCTTTGGTGAAATGGGAAAAGGTCTGCCAGCCCAGAAATTGTGGTGGACTAGGAGTCAGGACAATTGTCAACTCTAACGGGGCGTTGATGGCCAAGGTTGGTTGGGATCAGTTAAGGAACACTAAGGATTGGTGTAAAATTCTGAATTCCAAATATCTTCAGGATAAGCCTTTGATCAATTGTCTCTCAGAGTCTCACCCCGAGGGCTCATTAGTCTAGAGGAGCATTTGCAGCACACAAGGCCTGTTAAGGAAATGGATTAAATGGAAAATGGGCAATGAGAATAGAATCAGATTCTGGGAAGATACTTGGCTAATTGACACCCCTCTGACTTGCTCTGACTTTAGGGCTATGATGGGACCGGCCAAGAGATTCTTTGGCATCCATATCAGTGATTATGTTTCAGGACCCCCAGGAGCTAGGATTTGGAGAGACCTTATCCTCTGTTGCCCCCAGTCTCAAGATCTTTATTTTCTAGCTCGGTCCCTTCAAGTGATTCTCTCTAGTACCAGGTTTCCATCCTATGATAGAGAGGATGAGTTTTTTTGGACCTTTGACAAACAGGGGGATCTCTTTGTGAGGTCGACTTACAGACTGCTGACAAACCAAAATACTGCAGAGGAACCCTGGAAGAAGATTTGGAATTTCCACATGATCCCTAAAATAAATTTCTTCTGGTGGATGGCCTGTCATAATAGGATTCTTACCTAGGACAATTTGAGGAAACGAGGATTTTGTATTCCCAATAGATGTTTTCTTTGTAAGAGTGGGGAGGAAACTGTCAGTCACCTTTTGTTACACTGTCTGTTTGCTGCTGAAGTTTGGGGGCTGGCATTTGAGAAACTTGATGTCCCTTGGGTTATGAGCAAGGATCTCTTATCATTCATTTTGGGTTGGTATGGTCCCTATTCCCACCCTCTGCTTGGTGAAATTTGGAATCAGGTCCCACCTGTCTTGGGTTGGTGTTTGTGGAAGGAGAGGAATAATAGGGTCTTCAGGAATGTTGAGAGGAGCCCTAAGGATGTTTTCAGCATTGGCGCTTGGCTCATTAAGGAGAATATCTCTCTCTTTAATGGGAAACTCCCAGAGACGGGGCCATTGGATTTTGAAATAATAATGGCCAAGGCGTGGCATCAGGGATTAGAGACTAACTCTTTTGAAAATTTGAAACTCTTAGCCAGGAAAAATACCAAATGGGAGCCTCTGAATAGAGGTTGGTTTAAACTCAATTTTGATGGGGCTACTAAGGGCAACCCAGGCAGGGTAAGTATTTGTGGAGTAATTAGAGATCCCTGGGGGGCTCTGGTGGTGAGATTTCCTGGAGGTATTGGGTTCCAGTCTTCTATAGTGGCGGAAGCTCGTGCGTTGCTAATGGGCCTCAAAATTGTTGTCTCTTTGGGGATTGCTAATCTCCACATTGAAGGAGACTCCAAGTCTATTACGGATGTTGTGAATAAAGACAAACTAATTAGCTGGAATACTAAGGATATATTGCTGGATGCCAGATTCCTTTTATCCAAATTTAGGGATAAAAAGGTGACACATATTTTTAGAGAAGGCAACCAAGTGGCAGATGCCTTGGCTAATCTTGGCTCTTGCTAGGATTCCGCTAAATTTTGGAGGAAAATGGAAAGGTCACCGCCAAAAATTCAAGCTATCATCATGAGGGAACAAAGCAACCAAGTATTGCAATGATTTTAAATCTTTGGATGACGGGTGCTGAATGGGGGGTCCACCTAATTTTATTGGGGGTCTGGTGGATGAGTGTTAACACTGAGATGGCATACAAGTGGAGGGAATCTAATTTTTTGGCTCACTATAGGCTTAGAGATTTTCGTGTGTGGGGCATAGACTGGAGGATCCACGTGTCTGTCCTTTAGACCTGGTGGATGGGTTCACTTACTAAGGTGACAAAAATGTGGTGGGGTTTAAATTTTAAGGATGGTAACACGAATAAAAAAGGTGGCTTGATGAAGGAAAGAAGGAAGGATGTGACTTCAATGAATCTGAGGAGCCGTACCGTGCGATCTCTTCTCTTTGGGATCGTGATATATCTTGTTTTATCTCATCCTTGCATTAGTTTGTTTGAGAGTTTTAATAATGATTTGACTCTTCATTATGAAAGAAAGCCTCCTTCTAGTGTCTTCGTGCTAGCTAGTTTAGCATGAGTCTCAAATGCCACCCTTAGGAATGTTTCTATTTTTAGTCATATGGCCAAGGTGCCTTGTTTTTTGCGCATTTTCTCCTAGAAGAAGGAACCCTACATGGCCACCAATTCCTGTCTTGTTGTCTGCAATCTTCCCAAGATCCTCATTAACTCCATTGTCAAGTCACCCTATGGTGATTTTCCCTTCCGCGCATGCGACCTATACGTTGGTGTAATTACCCATCGTTGTATACCTTGCCTAAATGAATACAATGTGATAATTATCTATTATCCTATTGGCTTCTACATTTGGTATCTTTTGCAAACTCTTGGGCTTCTTGTGCAAGTTGGAAAAATGGGTGGTGAGCGGGTGAGGACTGAGCCGGATAACTGTGATGAATTTTAGAGTAATCCTTTAGTTTGGCACATCTGTGTGGAAGGTGGCATTGCTCCTCCTATGGAGATATTAGTCAGCCATGACCCTAACTTGTCTAGCCAGTTTTCTAACTCATGGAAGGATCGTAGGGTCTCAATGGGAGGTATTTTGTTTGAAATCAATGAGGAAGTCATAGTGCAAGCCATGGGATTACAGTGCACTGGGAAAAAATACCCCAAACACACCAAGAAACTAGACAATGAAATCTTGAAAGCTTTTTTCAGAGGAGGTGAGGAACCGGTGCGGAACTAGTTGGGTTTTGAGAGAGAAGCTCTCTCGAAGCCCTAGGATCAGGTGTGCCTGGCGTTAATGAAGCACATCACCTTGGAAGGTAGGTTTAAAACCTACTTTTTTATCACTTCCCCTTGTTAAATCATTTAAGACACAAGATGTTGCTTAGTTTTCCTTTCTTTCTTCTAATGGATTTGGAAAACTCAGTCAAAAAATGCAAAGAGTTAGCTAGCCTTAACCCCAGTGATCTCCTATCGCTCCTACTCCATCAGGGGCTCATTCAAAGACTTTATCACTTCCACTTGGATCTCTGTCCTCCTAAAGCTATTACGACTGTGTGCATTGAGGATATTGAACCCTTGTCGGCTGAGAATATTTCCCCGATCGATTCTAAAATCCCTCCCCAAAAATAAAATATGGGCACTGCGAGGAATCCCAAAGCCAAGATAACCACCAAGAAACTTAAGGGTGGTTTGGGTAAGGCTCATGCCAGCACAGCGGAGGGTCTTTGTGAATTGAAGTCCACTTCGGTGAAATCCTCCTACAAGGATACCACTGCAAAAAAAGGGAAGGAGAAAGGTACGTCGGACCCGATTGTTAGGGAAGGAAAGAGCAAGAACATAATAGGGAAAGACTCCAAAGGAGACACTATTATGGGGACTACTGTGATGACTGATGGGGAAAATTCTAGAAGGAGATCCGGGAGGCTTGCAAAGAACAACAAAAAGAGGCAGATTATTGAGGATTTAGAGGAGAAGCGGTCTCACAACAAAGAGTAAAAGGAAGAGGAAATTGAGGATGATGAAGACTAGATTGTGGAGGGGCCTCGATTTACTCCTGAGGACTACAAGGTTCCTAAATATGGCTCTGCTTCTCACTCTCTACATCCCCTGGTTGAAGAGCCTAGAGAGGTCTCGGGGACCATGGACATTGGGGAGGAGCCCTATGATTTGGAGAAGAGAATGGACACGCTCGACAAAAGGTTCTGTGGGTTGACCCTCTTCACCATGAAGTTGGGCCATTTTGTCACTAGCACCTTGTCAAATGCTATTAAGGAGGAGCTAGAGGTAAATAACAATCAGGAGAACAAAGACTGGGTTGGTGATGAGGCCGTGGACCTCCTGCTCAAAAATTGGGACAACACCAGTTAGCTGTTGCCTGTGCCGGTGTCCTGTCTTTCGGTTGTCTCTCTATGGTTTTTGTGTTGTCTATGGGCTGTCTCTGTTTTCTATTTACTTAATGTTTTTTTTTTAGTCTTGCTCCTTTTTGGCCCTTGTGGCTTAATGTGAAGGGTACAGCACCTTGAAAATGTTGCTTAACATTTCAAAAACATAGATTGGGAGCATGAATTTTATTTGTCACTCCCCAAGGACATACCATTCCAAAATCATACAAGCTGATGCTCCCCTGCACTAACAACATGGTGGAATATGAATCACTCATCATTGGCATCAAGGTAGCTATAGGATGGAAGATCACAGAGTTGCAAGTCTATGGAGATTCTCAATTGGTCATAAATCAAGTCAATGATGACTATCAGACAAAGGATGACAAATTGATGCCCTATAAAAGGATGATTGATGACTTTAAGAAATACTTTGTTACTATCAAATTTGAATAAAACCCTAGAATGGACAACAAATTTGCTAACACTATGGCCACTATTGCTTCTCTGTTACAAATTCCAGATAAAACGAGTTGTTATGAGTTCATGGTGGAACAACTTTTTACCCCTACCTATGAAGATCACGAGTCCCAAGTCATTTTCCATTTGATTTATGTCAATACCTCAATCTACGGAAATATCTATACCTACCTAAGAGATAACACCCATCCACTAAACCTATCACGAAACCAAAAATGAAACTTCATCCGTCAAGCCGCTCGACACACCCTTATCATGGATGTACTTTACCGACAAGGTCTTGATGAAACTATCCATCGATGTATGGAACGTGACAATTCTAAAGCAACCTTACAAGAAGTTCATGAAGGTATCTATGGAACACATTCAAGTGGTCTTACCCTAGCAAATAAACTCCTACGTTTGGGGTATTATTGGCCGAATATGGAGGAGTCTTTCTAGTTTGTCAAGAAATGCAAGAAGTGTTAGCTCCATGGTAACCTCATACATGCACCGACACAAGAACTCCAACCATTTGCATCAACCTAGCCCTTTTGTCAATGGGGACTCGACCTTGTGGGGAAAATCCATCAATCTTCTTCCAATGGGAAAAAATTCATAATCATGACCACCGAGTACGTCACGAAGTGGGTTGAAGTTTTTCCTTTAACTACCATCATAGGTAAGCAGATTGCATCCTTCATTCTAAATTACATCATCTATAGGTATGGTATTCCTCAATCCATTGCCACAGACAATGGTAGACATTTCAAAAACTAAGACGTCCAAGAATTTTGTGAAAGGTTTCATATCCAACATCGGTTTTATACACCATACTATCCTCAAGGGAATGACCAAGTAGAGGCCTCAAACAAAAAAATCCTAAAGATCCTAAAGAAAACTGTCAATGATGTTGGACGTGACTAGCACGTTCAACTGAACCTTGCTTTGTGGGCATACTGCACCAGTATTCGCACCCCAACATGAGCCACACCATATGCTCTCGTCTATGGATCAGAGGCCATTTTACCTATTGAGGTTCAGATACCATCACTCTATGTGTCATTGAAATGCATCATCTCAGATGAAGATTACCAGGTATCTAGATTACAAGAGTTGGAATTATTGGATGAACGTTGCTAGCTTGCAATTGATCACTTGAAAGCATATCAACAAAGAATGTCACAAAGTTATAATCACAAGATCAAACCAAGAACATTTTAGGTCGGTGATTTGGTACTAAAGGAAAATTTATGCAATCAACAAGACAGAGAAAAGTAGGGAAAGTTTGAACCGAATTGGCTAAGACCCTTTTTCATTGTATCAATCTATGGATCAGGAGCATATCAGCTATCCACGTCTGATGGGGATCTATTTGAGGAACCTATGAACAACCTCCATCTCAAAAATTTCTACACATAATTCATCCATTGCACGGTATAAAAGTCCTGAAGAAATACAAAAAAATATAGAAAAAGTCTTGAAGAAATACAAAAAAAATAAAAAAGATAAAAATCAAAATCAAAATAAAAAAGATAAAAAATACAAAAAAATCAAAAAGGGAAAAATACAAAAAAGTGAAAATTCGAGAAAAATCGTTACCTTGGTGAAAACCAGGCAAACAGGCATCTTGGTAACGACAAAAAAATCATAAAATTTGAAAAAGTGCAATAAAAGCAAGTGGTGAAAACCTAGCAAACATGCGCTATTTGTGATGAGTCGGCTTCTCTAGCTGTTAGAACATGTGTTGGTCATCCACTTTTGCTATCATCATGCATACATGCCTATCATAAAATGAGATTCATGTGCATATCTGGCTATTGCGGTCGTGTCCCACGTTTGCTTGGTTATTAATGTACATATTCGTGATATTTGGTTTGTTTCTCATTGGGGGAAAAATCTTGAACTCACTGGGGGAAAACTGTTTTGAGCTTAAAACAACAGGAAAACAACAAGACCGCCCGACAAAAAACAACAATCATCCTAAACATCAATCACAATTAATCAAACAATCGACCATCCAAATCAACATCAAGACAAACAAATCGAATCTCACTAGATGATCATCTTCTGAATCATGGTTTGATCACTTTACCACGTATGTTCAACTGTCATATTTTTATTGTTGTTATCATTTCTCTGGAGTACCTCAATGATGTCCCGAACTAGAGGGGCTAGGAAGGAGAATGATATTTTTCTTTGTCTGTTGTCTGTGAGTCAATCATTACTACTGTGCAAATTGTCACGAGACATGCTCTACAAAGTATCATTGATGAAATTTTGAATTTGCATGGGAAAATGATTAACTCTTGTCTGTTTACACAAGTTATGCTTAGGTCATCTCGGTCCATTTATACCTAGATTCTTGTGTTATCTTGCACTATCAAAGATTAACAAAAGTTGTATGGAAGTAGTACTCAGGTCATCATGGTCTAATTATACCATCGATTTTTGTACTAACTTGCAACATAATAAAGGCTCAATGATGATAAAAGCATGAAAAATTGGCTAATAGAATGACACCATTGCATTTCAGATCTGCATGGTAGATTAGATTTGCACCCATATTAGTTTTGCATCTGTATTTTTGGATTTTCCAAGGCTGGCACAATTTTCAAAAATGATGTTATCTCTATCATTAAATGGATTGAGTATACTTGACATTACCAAAAACACATCATTTCTATAAAGTTGCATAATCATTTTGCATATCATACATACACTAGAATGCATTAAAAACATCATTCATCTATCCATACATTGCATCATAATATTTACATTAGAAAACTCAAAAAGAAGTGCATTACATCACATTTGCATAATCAAATTCATCTCATACATATTTGCATTAGGAAAATATAAAAATAACAAATTGCATTACATGATCATTTTGCATATCATTCATCCATGCATTACATTACACCATATATTGTTATCAAGAAAATACAAAAAAATAAATTGCATCATGTTTCATTTGCATCCATCTCATAGCATAAAATATCATTCATAAAGCATCATAGAATTTACGTATTATCATATCATCATTGCATCCATACATAATCATGTCATAATCAAAATAAGCAACATTTGAACATCAGATAAGCATCATAGCATAGGAACATATAGAATCATTATCATGTAAGCATATAAACCATCACATAGCATAAAAAATAGAAATTAAATACATTCATCATAGACATCTATCATAAACATCATATAAGCACATATGGATCACTAATCATCGTTGCATATCATATATAATCTCAAAATAATAATGTCAAGTGTACAAATGATATCAACATATGAAGAGGTACATCATCAAAAATTTGGCAGTATATCATAATGTCTCAACTAAATCAGTGTATACAAATGTCTCAAGTACAATAGATATGATCATGAAGCTATGAGGTGCTCCCCCAAACCTCGTTGGCCTCACCAAGCCTCCTACAACACCACCTAGTGTACCTGCACCTGTACCTGGGTCTGATCTTGGATTTCTACGTGGTGGTTGTGTCACACCCATATTGGTAGTCTGAGAGTAGTTGCATGTTGATCTACACTGGGCATAGCTAACTCTCTGCTCTGCAGGCACAACTACATGATATCGGCCTCAGTAGTACTCAGCCTCTCTGATGACCCATGTGACCTCTCTCATCATATCACCTGTAGTGCTCCCCTTTGCCACTCTCTGCAATCTATCGGCTAAGGCCACTGCTTGCTCACACTGTTGTTTGGTTGCATCCCTCTTAGCCATCAAAGCAGTAACCTGTGCCTGAGCTTGTGCCAGTGCTTGTGTATGTGCCTGCACCTGTCCCTAAGCCTATGCTAACAATGCTTGAACTTGTGCTAACTGACCCTACAGTGTTTGAACCTACACCTATAAAGCAACTATCTATATCTGTTGTTGTTGCGAGGGTAGCCCAATCTGCACATGCTATTGTGTTACGGTCACCAGAGACCTCCTCCACCAGGGTACCATGACATCCCTAACATCAAATGCTATGCCACCACCATCTCCACCACCACCATCATCGCCACTTCCATCCCCACCATCTCCATCCCCATCATTGCTCTCTCCCTCCTCCTCATCTCCTCCACCTCTCCTTCGCCTGGGTGCACGTGGGGGTGCCCTCTCATCATCATCTAATAATAGCATGGGCTCATCCGGGATTGATATCCATGGAAAAGGATGGGTGAAGAAGTAATGATCATAGTTCTCTGAGAAGACAACCTCTATAATTTTAGGGTGATACTCCCAAATCACTGGTTGTAATCCATAATACTCCTGACAAGCAGCCTCGTAAGATAGCATAGGTCCCCACTCTAGTATATCCTGTTGTCGCCATGCATAATGATCCACTCCCTGGGGCATGCCTTGTACTCTATTGTATTATTGATGTACTCTCCCCAGAAGGAATCTCTCAATGATAAAGGGTGTCCTCCCGATTAGATATTTGGCTATGCACACATAAGGCAACTCTATATCATCCTTTGGCCACCGCTCACATAATATAAATCATCAAGCACTCTCCTCCAGTACTCTAGTTTACCCAACTTATGTTGGATAATTGAACCTGTGTATCCATGAATGTATGGCCTCCCAGCTGGCCTATGTCTCTCCACAATTGGTCTCGTGACAGCTATATGCTCCCATGCCCATATATGTAATAATGTGACTCCAATTGATAAACTGGATTCTCTAAGGTATACAACCTAGTGAATATCATGATATAAATGTGCAAGCATGCAATATCCCCAAGCATATCGAGTTTGATGTATGATCAAGCTCTCTAGCATCTGACCCCATCCAACTGATAGTCCCTTCGACCTACGATCGGGACATAAGAATCCTCTGATCAATCCAACCAAAACACATGGCAATGTGGCATAGGCATCGACCATATCCCACCACAAGATCTCATAAACACAAATATGATCATCCTCAAAGAATCTTCTCAAGGCATCGGTCCCTCCCTGCTCAATGACATCATATACAACCAAATCTCCAACCACAGGAATCTGCAGAATCTGGTAGACGTCCTCTAGTGTCATGGTCATCTCACCGATGGGTAAGTGAAAGGTGTTGTGGTTGTTGTACCACCTCTCTAATAAAGCTATCAAGAGTCCCTGGTTAATCCTAATCTGGGGCATATCTAGCAAGGAATTCAACCCACATCATCCAATCACATTTAGATCCTGATCTAGATGTGGTATCAAATCCCAAGTCCTCGAGAAACGCTCCCGTGACATCAGGATTGATGAAGGCTCCTATCATCATAACATATTGAACATCAACAATCAATCAAACATCAATCAACCTATCAATCTAATTATCTCTAATGAGACTTTGATCAAATCTCGTGAGCATCTATCATTGATCCTCACCTATCATGAGGTCAATCGATATCAATCTATCATTGATCCTCACCTATCATGAGGTCAATTGTCATCATCCTATCATTGAATCTCACCTATCAAGAGATCAATAATCATCTAATCTATCAACATCAAATCGAAGGTTGACACGATCAAAAATCATCAAAATCAGGGAGTTTAGTCAAAAAGTCATCAATCTGGCATGGATGCACTAAAACAGTGTCTCAAAGCGCTAAAAATATGAATGCGCGAGATAAATTCACCTATGTGCCACAACAAGGCTTCAATGCGCCAAATCTATGAATGCACCATTTAATTTCATCAAAGCGCCATTTCAGTGCTTCTATGCACCAAATAATCCTATGCGCTAAAAGGTTTCACTGATGTGCTAACCTATGACATTAAAGCGCTAAATGACCAAATGCGCTAAAACCTAACATCAATGCGCTACATCTAGCCACCAATGCGCTAAAATTCCTTATGCACTACAACATTAACCTTATGTGCTAAAAATATGAATGCGCTATTGCATTCTACCTATGCGCCACTTTGGCGACCTAATGCGTTAAAACATAAAAAGTAGTTTTGAAATGTGAAAAACAAGAAAAAAATCGAAATGCACAAATCACGAGGAGGTTTTTCGGGGTACGTATTGGAGGTCCATACACTATCGGGTGGTTGTGATGTCGCATGCACTCAAACCGATGTGTTTGAATTGGAATCACCATTTTTCTACAAGTGCTCAAAGTTGCTCACTCTCTCAAATTTTCAAACTTGCAAATGCACAAATGAATTCCTTTTCACCTCTTTTTACCTTTTAAAGGGTGATTAAGTGGGATTTTTATGGGAGTGATTTATTTTATTTTTCAAAAGGGGCTAAATTCATCAATTAATCAACAAGGGCATATTTCATTATTATTTTTGGGAGATAAATCGTTGAAACGTGTTGAAAATTTCAAAATCATCAAATCATCAAAAAAATTCAAAAATTTCAAAAAATCATCAATTTATCTCCCGATGGGGCATATATCTGTCATCACCTGAAAATCTAGCATTTGGGGCATATCAATTTTTTTTCTTTGAATCAATGTGTAAGCACATCACTTCAAAGAGGGGCAAAATGTATACACCTAAAATTGGTCAAGATAATCGATTAATTAAATACAAGGTATTTAATTAAATAAACTTTCTTAATTCGTCTACTTATAAATAAATTGCAAAATTTATTTATATGGTTTACTTTCTTAAATTCTTTGTAAAATCATTTTTCTTCATGATCTAATTAAATAAACAAATCTAACTAATTTCTTTTATTTGATTAATTCCCTTTCATTAAAATTAAATTTCTAAATTAAATTTTGTCACATTTCTACATAATTCTCTAACCTCCTTCCACCTCATTTGCCACATCATCAAGTGTCTCATGAATTTAAATAACTCTAATTTTTAAATAGAATTATCCTCAACCAATTTTGAAACAACCTTGGACACTTGGCTTCTCCATCGTATTTATTCTTCTAAACACTTGGCAAAGTGCTCTTTTAAAGGGGACAACCTCCATGATTCCCTCCAATTTCCTCACTTTCTATCGTCAATATCTCTGGATCATAATCTTGACCGTCGAATCCTACCACATCACAATATGCCTTGGAAATCTTATAAATAAAGCATCATTCTCCAGCTTTTCAGAAGACATCTTTGAGCAAACTTACTTTGCATAAATCATTTGAGAGAATTTGAGGGCATTAGAGCATTAGAGAATTTAACATTTAACATAGTATTTGCATATTAATTTAGAATCATGGCTTAGTTCTTAGTTGCATTTCCATTATCACAGTAGTTTTACACAACATTTACACCATAGTCTTTAGCATCATATACATTATCATATCACCATTATCATTTACAACAAATCACATAGTTTATTAATTCAAGTAAGAACTAGGATTCTTGCATTTGTACAACATCCATTCTCTAGGTTGTCATTCTAAAGGTCATAGTACAAAGAAAAATTTGAGAGCCATGATAATTCAAGGAATCCTTAGAGATAGGAAACAATGGAATGGCCTTAGGGATTGATTGTGTTTTGAATTTGATTAATTATGTGATTTCAATTCTCTAAAATAATACGTTTCATTGGTTGTGTTGATTATTCAATTATTTACACATATTCACAGCACACAAAATCTATTTTTTCCTTTTTTCTTTGAGCTTATGAACATAAGAAATTGAGCCAAAAAAATATTAAATGCTTACGATTAGGTTTCCTACCAAAGCAAGCCTGATCGCGAGTTATATCCTTTAAAACTTTTTTAGGATTCCTATTAATAATATAAGTAGCACAAAACATAGCTTCAACCCAAAGTTTATAAGAAATATTTTTTTCCTGTAACATACATCTAGCCATTTCAATAGTAGTTATATGCTTCATTTACACTACACCATTTTGTTAAGGTGTATAAGGAATGGTTAGCTCATATTTAATACCAAATATTTTAAATAAACATTAAATGCATTATTCACATATTCTAACTATTAGATCAATTCTAGGAATTTTGATTTTAAAACTAGATTACCTTTCTATAAATTTATGAAATTCAAAAAATATATCAAGAACTTGATCCTTACTTTGAAGAAAATAGATCCAAATTCTTCTAGAATAATCATCAACAAAAGTAAGTGCATACCTTGATCCTTGTATGAAGTTATTCTCTATAGGTCCCAATAGGTCACTATGGACTAGGTTCAACTTATGATGTGCCCTTCATGCTTGACCTTGTGAAAAGGGCTCCCTATGCATCTTACTACTCATGCATGTTGTGCATAAAATTTTAGATGGAACAATGCTAGGAAATCATTAGATACCATATTAAGCTTTTGTATCAAGGCAATATTTTTAGCATTGATATGACCAAGTCTTTCATGCCAAACATTGAATTCAATGATAGACAAGAAATAATATTTAGATTGAGAAAACTCATAAAAATTAAATTAAATATCATTGTCTAATTTAGAATTATCAATGACTTCATGATTTTGTTTTGATCAATCACATAGCACATATCTTTATAAAACTTTATTTTCAAATCTTGAAAAAGCTTAGCAACTAAAAGAAAATTAGTATTTAATTCAATAACATACAAAATATCATGTAATTTACCATTAGGAACATTCACATCTCCAATTGCTTCTACTTTATAACTATGATTTTTAGAAAGTTGAAGTAGAACATTAGATATATCAGGTTGTATGGATTCAAATACTTGTATCAATAACCCATTCAAGAGGTTGAGAAGTATTATAACTATAAGTAAAAATTCTTCTAGAATGATTTGCATTGTTGTTAAACCTATTATTTCTTTTAAGTATGAGCAGTTGGTGTTGTCATTGGTGTCAACAAGCCTGTGTTGTCATTGATATTGTTGCAAGAGTATGAGCAGTTGATGTTTTCCATACTTTGATTAGTTGTATTATGTTGTCATTAGTAAAGCTACTGGTGTCAACCTCTAGTGTTTCTTTGATAAGCTTCGATCTATGGTTGAGTAAGTACTAAATATAATGAGGATGTGTCTTTTGTCCTTGGTTTCCAGGTGCTTTTGAGAAAATTTAATAAAAAGAGGAAACAATGTGTTGTAGTGGTGTTCTGGGTTATAGGGTTGTGTTTTGGTTTTGCTTCGTATTTCTTCTAGGTTGAAGATTTTCCTATGCGATTTGGGTATGTTGGTGAGAGTATTTCAAAGGTGCTATATTCAAGAGTTGGCATGTTGAATCAACATATAGAAGAAGTTGTGTTCACCAATGTGTGACTGTGTATTGTAGAGGTGCCTAGAAGAAATTTCTTTGCTCCATGTTTTTCCGCATAATGGTTTCAAGTCTTGCATTTATGAGGATGTGTTGATTGTGTTGGTATCATTGTTCAATAAAGGTGGTTTAAGGTTTGGTGCTTCAGAATTCAGTTTCTCAAGTAACAATGTATAGTAGATTTGTCTGAGTGTATTAGGTGTGTACATTCTTTAGGTAAAAGTTGTTGCAAAAGAGTTTGTTGGATTTCAGTATGTTTGAGGAATATTCTAGATCATGTTCAAGTGTGGTGTGAGGTTTTCAAGTCATCCTTGGGTTTGAGGAAGCATGTACTTAAATTTTTAATGGTGTTTACACAGGTAACGACCGACCTAGTGTTTACAATACTTGCGATAGATAATTATTATTTGTAGAAGCATTTTTTAGAGTGGTGTTATTGATTTGGGTCCCAAATAAGGTGCGATGTGGTCCACTTTCACTTCTACCCGCCATGAAAATATTTTAGCATTGACCTAATTTGAATTTGCATGTTTGAGGTGCATAACCGACCTTCGAGAGGGTTTCAAGGTTGAAGACGGTATAAATATGAGTTGAGTTGTTGAAGTATGTTAAGATAGACGTGAGAGATACAAATGATACAAATTGTAGAGTGTTAGAGTGTGAAATTGATAAGTGCAGTGTGAGCTTTCATGTGTTAGTCTATTGGATGCAGCAAGCAAAAGGTGGCTACAGTTATTTAGTCATGTTGCAAACATGTTGATGATATTGTGGCGGGTTCTTTGTTGCATTGAGATTCTTTTCTCTATGTAACATTTCTTCTCTATCTTCTTTTCTATTCTGGTAGTGAGCCTCTTAGAATTGAGCCTTTCTTCTTTGGTTAGTGAGCCCTCCAATAATAAGACCTATTGTATTCAATGTTGATATTTCTTATATTGTGAGCTAATCCTCACTGTGGTTTTTCCCTTATTGGGTTTTCCACTTAAATTTGGTGTTCTCTTGTGTATGGTGTTAAGTTGTTTCAGTTTGTGTTATTTACTTTTCATGCTAAATCATCATAATAGATTCAAGGATTTAATGAATGAATGTTGATCTGAAAGTGTATGAGGGTTTTTAAGTTTCAAGGTACAATTGATTCACCCCCCTCTCAATTGTCTTGTGCATTCAACATTATTATTATGTTGATTATTTGCCTCAATGGCTTTTTATCATTTTTTTTCTTAAAACAAGTGTTAGAACAATGACCATCTTTACCATAATAAATACAATGAGGCCTCTTAGAGGAAATATTATATATAGGATCATTAGTATTATTATGAGATTTATAATTATAATATTGTTTATTATGAGGTTTAAAAGTTTTCTTATGATTTTTAGACATAAGAGCATGCTAATTGTTTTTAATATTACCAAATTGAATCAATTTTGCTTCTTGTTGCCTTAAAAAAATTTGAAAAATATCATAAGTAAGTTGACTAGATAATAAAGGAATAACTAATTGAACATGAATATTTACAGTAAATTATTGAAATTGTCTAGGAAGACATTTTTTAAGAATAATATAAATTAGTCTAAGAGATTCAAGCTTTACTCTTAAATCTTGTAATTGATTATTTAATGCATCAAATTTCAAAAAAAAATCATCCATAGTTTTGAAACTAATGTACATCAAATCTTCAATTTTGATCTTGAAGTTGTCTTCCTTGACTCATTGAACTATCATAGATAGTTTTGAGGATATCCCACGCTTTATATGCTTTCACACAACTCCCAATATGAACATATAGTTCAGGAGACATTGAAATTCCTATGAGGCAAAGAGCTTCCTCATTTTGAGTCCTCCACTTTTCTTGAACTTCCTTGGATGCAAATAGATCCGGATTTGAATTTGGATTCATCGCAACATCCAAGAGATAATTAAATCAAAAAATAAATGAAATATGAGTTTTTCATGAATGATAATTAGAGCTACTTAATTTAATTTCTATAATTAAAGTTGACACTATTACAAAAAAAATTACTTGTACAACTATAGAAGAAAAATAAACCCTTAAAGAGAAAGCTTTTGATTAACAATTTACAATAAGGAAATATTAAAAAAAGATTTAAAAAACCCTTTATTGGGGGTTTATAAAAAAAAAATTATTGCACAAATGTAAATGCATGAAAATTATTATGAATGAAATTTCTTCTAAAAAAATTATGCTACTTGTAATATTTTGAAATTGCAAAAAAAATAGTAACAAAAATATTTAAAATTTATAAACTAAATTTGCAAAGAAAATTTCAAAAAAACTTAGTTCTTTGCACAAGGGTTAGAATAATTTTTTTTTGAAATTTAAGCTCTAGCTTAGCTCTTCTATTCTCTCAAGAGTACCTCCAAGGTGAGTGCTCCAAATATATGGTAAACCTTTAGCAATATAGCTCAAGCATGGATTAGTAACACCTTGCTCTAGAATACCATGAAAGGAATAATAAATGAAATAATTAAAATAAATGGAAAGTACTAATCCATGAGAATTTTTTTGAAGTAAAATATTACCATATAGATAAGAACCATGAGCAAGCACATCAAAATCCAAGAGGAGACACAATTTTGTAAGGGGGAAAAACAAAGAAAAACCCCCTATATTATGAAGAAGGCATAAAGCCTAAAGAAGATTACAATAAAAGAATGACAGAGAGCTCAAGCATAGAATGCTTCATGTGAAGAATGAGAGAAGCACCTCAAATAAATAGAGGTGAGAAAAGAGTTATATAAGTAACTCCCATGTCTATGTATGCCACCTTTCATCTTATGTACATGTGTAAGGTGTAAAAGTCCTCATAAGGAGGAGGCTACACCTAAGCCTTAATACTACTCCAAAAAAGTTATAAAAATGAGTCATTCTCACACATGTGTGAGAATACTCAAAGAAGACAAAGGACTTGTAGGGATTCCTTAGGAATATTCCTATACATATTTAAATAATACAAATAAAGAAATAATCTTCACCTAAGTAAAGATTAATTCTAACATCTAGGTTACTTGCAATTGGATAAGAATTTCTAGTTATAGTTGATGTCATCACAACTTGTGCCAAATTTGTGTAATAGGGAGAAGAATTGGACTTGTTAGCCCAAGGTACCAAACAACTATCCTTACCCTGGTTATGGGTCTTCATAGCTATGCATATTATTAAGTATTTATCTTGTGATGGTAGACAATCCTTGAACTATACACATTGTATTTTAAATTGCTAAGCCATCTCCACTACAATAGGCTTGTAAATATCCCAAAATATTTATTCAATATGTTGAAAATAATTTATTCCAAATAAAGAAGTAAAGGAAACCAATCGACTCTATCACACTATTGTTTAATTATTTTGTTGATAAAAAGAAGTCTCAACACCCAATTTCCAGATATTTCTTAGGAATATTTTTTGGAATGTAACCACATAAATGATAGACCCTTGAGGCCAAAGCCAACTGAAGAAAATAAGGCATGAGAAGGAAATAAACAACCAAAGGAAGAGGAAGAAGAACATGCAACCTCTTCCCTACAAAATTCCTCACCTAATCGTAGCCACCATGAACAACTTGAGGTGTAGGAAACTCAACCCATAGCAGGGTGATCCCATAATAGTGGTTTACACTTTTTGGGACATCCTAATTTTTGTTGAAATCACATATTTTAGAAAATATAATGATTTAAGCCTTGAAAAGTTCCATTTAAAGGATTCTAATTCAAGAGGGTTTGATCAAACCACCTTAGATCAAACTCCCTTGGATAGAACCCTGATACCTATAACAGAGTCTCCTTTACACCTATCAAAATGCTAATAAAAAATCACTTTTGGTTTACCTTTTGGGGGATCAAATGAATTAATTTAAAACTTATTTTTTGTAAGTATATAATCCTTATTATAAGTTTCCCAAAAATTATAATTTTCAATATATTTAATTTGATTATTATATTTATTTTTTATTTCTTGTGAATGTAGGTTTTTCATCGAAAATCAAGCTCTTTGTTTTGCACATGTGGAAAAATAGTAGATTACCAAAAAGAAATTAAAAATATGTATGTGCTAGGTATTGATGTCCTTGATCTAGCAAAAAAAATATTGAATTTTGATACATACAAAAAAACTTATGTTGTATACGGTCTGCCTATGTCTAAATTGTAATTGGTTTGACTTCAAAACTTAATTAAGAAAAATATTAAATAAAACACTATGAAACCAAATGAATGTGCTATATGTCATAGTTACAAATCTAAATTTAAAAAAAATAGAATTTATCCTTCATAGAAAAAAAATTATGTTGTTTACGGTGAACGTCACTCTTTAAAATGGTGTTTATTATTAGAAACTAGTTTTTGAATGAGATGGAAAAAGAAATGCAATATGATTCCAATTTTTTTAAAAATATATATTTAGAATCTAAAGACAAAATTTCTTAAATCACTAGTTTGCATCATCTTCAAATTCCTCATGGTTTAGCAACTATAGGTGTCGAAAATGAAGATTTAGTTAAAAAAATCAGTTCAATGTAAAGTTTGCCCAAAAAGTGTAAACCACTATTGTGGGATCACCTAGCATCTGAGGCTCAGTCTGTAGCATCCCTAATTTTTGTGACCCTTGTCTCTAAAGAATCCCATTCCATATCTAAAACCAACAGGAAAATGCATACACCTTCTTCCTCTAGAGCCAGAAAGAAACAAAAAGGGAACACACAACCACAAAGGCATTCACATCGCCTAAAAGAAAAAGGTGTTACAAGAGGAAAGGTCCCTTCTAAGTAGAAGAAGTTAGTCCTAGTGGAAACAAACACAAACTCAAAGAGAGATGATTTGTTTGTTGATAGAGAACAATCAAAAAGTATGCAATGCATGCGCTTAGACATAGATGCAAAATGAGAAGAAGACTTGTATACAACAAGGAAGAAGGCTAAACCTTGAAGTAGTGCAGAAGACTAAGAAAAACCTAATTCCTTTGTTGAGTCTGAGGAAGAATTATTTTTGGAAGGTGAAGAAGGATGTTTTTAGAAGATAAAGAGAAAACTAATGAGATGCAAGCAACTCTTCAGAAAATTAAAGAATTGGAGGAATAATTGAGGGGATACTAGTAGAAGAAAACAAGGTTTGGTAGTGAATTTAAGGAGTTAGAGAGTCAATTGCAAGCTTATCAACAGTGAGGGATAGGATTGAATAAATTTACTCAAATGGTCATGTGATTGAGATAAACAAGAAAGTTTCAGATCTTGATCAGCAGAATAATTCTCCAATAGAACTTGCAACCCTAACACTGGTCACCCTTAGATTAAAATTATGGGATAAAAATAGAAGAAATTTCTCAATTAAAATATGTTTGGAATAATGAGAAGAGAGAAATAATAAAGAATCAAGAAAGATAAATTAAGGAAAAGAACACATAAATCAAAAGATTGATGCTCAAAACCAATCAAATGGTTAATTGACTGTGCAAATTATTAGATGTAGACACCTGCAAGGGTTTATGCCATATTTTTGTAAAAAACTATTTGAATTCTCAATTTAGCTAATTATATAGTAACCTCCCTATCTCCTTATCTACACTTAACTTATTTCCAATAGCTTATCAAGGAGCCACCCAAGAGATGCAAAACCAATTATGTGAATTTTATTTGTATGATTTGGCTATCCCATATCACATCACTTGGAACCCATTGATTTTTGTGGGAGATTTTCAACTAAAGGAAATAAAATCATTTATACATAATGAACATCATAGAATCCTCTTGTAGTGACAATATCATGAAATGGAAAAATTAATTCCCCTCAAAATCAAATCAAAAGTCAAGGACCCTAACCAAGTGGTGGTAGAATGGATTGAATTGATAGAATGACCATGGGTGGGGAAAAATATTTTGCAAAGTAGAGCTGGAGATTACAAAATATTCAAAGAGTTAACTTCTAGAACATGTAGGGAGGCATTGAAATTTTCATAGAGTAGATGGAATGAATTGACACGGGAGCTAAAAATAAAAGAATCCCATTTTTTTCAGCTTCTTAGCATCAATCACTTGAGCACATCAGTACATTAAGACATCTGTTATGCCTTGCATAACCACCCCATCTTTTGCCTTAGTCAAAGTGGGTCCCCCTTTGTTATTTTTGTACTTAGTTGTTTTTGAAACAAAGTTTGGAGTCTAGTTTTTCCAATACTTTGTTTTTCTTTTGTTTCTTTGTTGGAATTGAAACCGGAACATAATCGGGTTCTGAAAGTTCTTTTGAGGCTTGTTTTTGGTTCTATCCCGACAGTCTTTTCTTTGCCTTCATTTTGGTCTTTAGCGGAAGCGGAGCCGAAGTGCGAATTAGGATGATTGTTATCAAAATTTGTAAAATCACAATTTGTTCCGATCCCGCCTCCGCTATTTTTATTTTTGCTTAGTCTCGGTCTTCATGTTTTGTTTTATTAGGTTGGTCTTTTACTTAACTTTTTGTATTTACTTTTGATTTGTTTTTAGTTGTTAGACGCAGAGCCGGAATGGGAATGGGATTTGGAAATTTTATAAATTTGAGATTTTGTTTCCATTTTAATCCCACCCCCGCCATTTTTTATCGTTGACTTTTTGACTGAAGTTGCACTGTTGTGAAGTGTTGGTTCACTTTCAGTTCCGACTCCGCCTTTATTGCGCTTTAATGCATTAATGAAAAGTTTTCGGTGTAGGTATAAATTTACATATTTACCTCTATTAAGGGTTAAACCGATCATTATTGTTATTATTAAAGATCTAAGAGCACGAAAGAGCAGCGACAGAGTTTATTTGGGTGAAAAGATTGAAAGAGCAGAGGATTGTTGCGAACGGATCAGTTTAGAAGGTTAACTACATTGTTGCGTTTGAGGTAGGTTTCTTATCTTTGTTGTTCTTGTTTCATTTACTGTTGTGTGTTTTGTATATATGTTTGCTCGTGCTTTGAATCGCGTTGTCATTATTTCGTTTTAAACAGTTCGTGATTTCTTGGCATGCTAGTTTGAATGGGTCTTTTATATTATTGGTCGGGTGTTTTCTTTGTTTCTTTTTGTTTTTATTGTCATTTCTTTCTATTTCTAGGGCATCGTCGCTTTCACGTCTTAATCGTGATTGCGTCATGTTTGTTTTTGGTTTGCAGTAGATTAGATTAGATTAAGGGTTTTTAATGGCGTTTGTTAAAGTTAGAAATCTACAGTGAGGTAGATTAGAGATTTTACAGTGAGTTAGGATAGATTAGATTTATTGTTTAATTAGGGTTTCGTCGTTTGGTAAAATGGCAAGGTTTAAAACCCGTGCCCTAGTTTTTATCGAGTTTTTTAGATTAGGGTTTCGGTAATCACTCTCAATAAAATTTAAATAATGGCCCTAAAATGTAATTGTTCCCCACAGTCATATGAGTGTAAAGTTTTTTAAGCTATTTTTCCATTTTATAGCGACCTAGGTTTTAATCATGAAGTTGTGCTGAAAATGAATAAAGTATTTGATGACATCATGATTAACATAGGCGGAGGCAGGATCGAAATAGATTATGGACCTAAGAGTTTTGTTTTACAAAAGTCATCGATTCCATTTCTATCCCATTTTCGATTCCGAGTTCTAAAAGGTTTCCTTGAAGTATATGATAACATAGGCGGAGGCGAGATCGGAACCGATCTTGAACTTAAGAATTTGTTTTACAAAATTTATCGATTCCATTTCTATCCCGTTTCTGGCTCCGCGTATAATGGGAAAGTCTTTCTTCAAAGTAACGATGACCAAATCGGAGGCGGAGGAGGAGTGGAAATAGAATATGAAAAAAATGAAAATTCGAAGAAAAACCAAATCCGTTTTTCATTCTGATCCCGATTCCGATAACCTCTACGACTTCGACTCCAAGCCCGTTTGTTATTAGGTGAAGTTTCTATATCAGCTTTTGCTCCGAGTCCGCCAGTATTGTAAAAGAGATTGTTTTGAGCTTCTGTCTGGTTTCGACTCCGATGTATGTGTAACAGGGATGTTTTAAAAGCATGTTTTATGATGATATCTAAAAGATCTAATTAGAGGTTTGCTTGCAGGAGAATTGAGAGATGTCAGGAATGTCAGGAGAGGCCGCTCGAAGGAATCAACCGGCTGGAACATCAAAAACAACACCAAAAATAAAGAAGGTGAAACCAGAACAGCTGCCTTATAGATTGAGGTATGATCATAGGAATCCGGTGGTGAAAGTGAGCAAGGTGGAATTAGATTGGTCAGATAGCACGGATACTAATCTGGGCCACAAAGGATTGTTGACTCTGATCTTGCACATATCACTGTGTTTCCTTTATCAGTCCAGTGTCCGGAGTTGATATTGACAGTAGCCAGTACTTACAATCCTGCTACAAGATTATGCATGGATTCACAAAATAATGTGATTATAGATCTTACTCTGCAAATGTTCCAAAGTATATTTAATATTCCTGATCCCAAGAACTTGGTGCAACTAACTGAAGTAGAGGCATTGGAGAAATATAGCAAGCATAAAGACTCCAATAAGTCTCACTTAAACAAAAAATGGTTAAGCACAGAGAAGAAATCTTTAAGAAAGCTTGCAGACTAGCCAAAGAGGGTAGATTTCAAGAAGGAGTTATCTGACTTGATATTAATATTGTCCAGAGTGTTTGGGAGGAGGGATACCTTCCACTTCAAGGAATGGATGTTTCATTTCATTCAAGTAATCTTTCAAGGTGATTACCAGTTTGATTGGTCAATGATTGTTTCTGATGCCATACATGATCAGCTCACAAGGGTTAGACAGACTAAATATTTCTTCATGACTTCTTATGTGGTTTATGCTGCAGCAAGATTGGGGATTTTCCCAGGATTAAACAAAGTAGGTATAATAGGAGCCTTGGATGGGAAAAAGAAGGTATGGGAACATTATGATCAGTTATCCCTTCAAGTTGTTGAGACTCATTTCAGAAGAGTCAATGATGCATTTTTGTATGTGGTCATCAATCGGTTGAGTGGAGATGTAGGATACAAGTTAAGTCAAGAAGTTATGGATTTTATTGCTGAATGGGGAAGTTTGTATATCCAATACCCCAAATTTACATACTTCAGGTTATTTGGTTTTGAAGGCCATCCACATTTACTTCCAAGATGCTGCAGTAACATAACGGTGCTTATGGAGTTTGTGTATCAAGCCATTGGAGTTAATGCTAGGTTTGGGATCAAGCACAAGACTGGATGTCATAAATTTCCCATGAAATTGGGTGAATATGGATGTCAACATTTGAAGGGAGCAAAGGTAGTTTGTAATGAGTTGATACAATTGAAATTGGGATTGTATACAGCTCGTAAGTATTTTGATCCAAGGAAGAAAATGTATGCTTTATTACCTTCAGTGTTCACTAGACACTTTAATTTGTTAGAGGACTTTTGGTGTGATCAACATGATGAATATGACTTAAGGAAGAAGAATTATGAAAGATTATCGGTTGCACTTATGGTAGAGTTGGGTGTTAAAGAAAATATTCCTGACACGTTAGTGGATGATGGAATTGTATTGGATCCCTCATATGAAGCCTTGAACATTGGCACCAAAAGCTTAGATCCAATAGACTGGAATGAGGAAGAAACAATTGATATTAAGAAAGTTGGAAGAGCAGTTTTGGATAGAAGTGTACAATGGTTGATGATGAAAGCTCGAGCTCCTCAAGGACTAGTCCTTAAGAAGGGTAAAGGATACAAGATAATTAAAAGAAAGACACCTTCCAAGGATCCATTAGAATTCTTTCCTCCAGATGTTGAAGAAATAGAGCTTGAGGTAGTCGATGAAGAAGAAGAGGCACTAGAGGGAGATGTTCCAATAGGATCTACTGTTTCTACGCCCACATTGGGTGAGTCATCTACACAAGCCCCACTCACAAGAAAGAAAAGTAAAGAGGTTCAAGAAGGAGTACTTCATGCTATGGCTGGAGCTGCTAAAGGAAAAGAAGTGGAGGAAGAATTTGTAGAAGTTGAGATAGATTCAAATGAGACTTTGTCAGAAATGGATTTGCAAGAAAACATGCCTTTAGGGCATACTATTGAGTAGATTCTGACACAAGAAGAGCAATGGAAACTATTTGAAGATTCTACAAGAGAGTCTGATGCAAGGGCTGCAGTGGAGAAGCAAAAGGAAATAGATGCTAAGGTGCAAGCTAATGCTCTACTTCAACAACAGCAATTAAAAGTAAAAAAAATTGAAACAAGGACAACAACTGATGAAGTAGAGGAGCAAATGAGGCAACGAGAGCATGAGCTCAAGGTCAAAGCAGAAAATGACAAGTTAGAATTGATACAAAAGATCCATGATCTTGAGGAGGATAAATCAAGAAACTGGAGGGAAAAGGAAATCCTGGTTGCTAAACTGAAACTTGCAGAGGAAGCTCGACAGAAAGAAGAAGAAGCTAAAGCTCTAAGAAAGGAAAGAGATGCTGAAGAGCTAATAAAGAAACAACAAGCTGAAGAAGAAAGGGAAAAGGCAGAGAAGCTCAAAGCCTTAGAAATAGAGAGAATAGAAGAGGAAGAATCAAAAAAGATAAGGAAGGAGAAAGAGGCCAAAGAGTTAATTAGGAAGCAGTAGGAAGAAGAAGCAGAAGCTGAGAAACAAAAGGCTTTGGAGGCAGAAAGAATAGAAAAAGAGAAATTAGAAAAGGAAAGGTTAGAGAAGGAAAAAATGGAGAAGGATCAATTGGAAGAAGAGAGATTGAGGAAAGAAGAAGAAGACAAGAAAATGCAAGAACAAAGAGATAGAGAAGAGGTTGAGAAGTTGGTGCAGATGCATGTGCTGTAGGAACAACAAGAGAAAGCAAAGGTTGATTCTCAACCTGAGGTAAATGTTCAGCCACCCTCTACAATTGTCGCTTCCTCTTCCATGATGATGATTGCTCCCAGTGCTCCTATATGGTTGAAGTTAGACCTGTAGAAGAGAGCCAAAACACCTCCTCAACCTCTTAATTGGGAGGACATGATAAAGGGAATTGAACAGGAAAGGCCTCAGAAGAAGGCTAAAATCTTACATTCTACTAGACTCACAGATAAAGGAGAGATAGTTGTTGAATGTGCCATGCCTATGACAAAAAAGGAGGTAGGGGATATGTAGCTAACAGACTATCAATTGAGTACGGTTAATTTGGGAAGACCTACTAGGAATCAACAAATGAATTTGATTGATGTGGTGGCCTCAACAACTAAATCAAGAACGATGAAGGACAAACAAAAGAAAGATGAGCTTAAGGCTCAATTGGATCAGTTACATTCATTCTTGAAGAGTGTCTCCTCTCCAAGGTCACAACAAGTTGCAGCTATTGAGACTCCTATTTTGCTAAGCAAAAAGGAGGTTGATGATTTGGTGCAGGTTAGAGGAAAGGCGGAGATGGTAGAGAAATGGATAGATAAATTGAACCAAGAGGTAGGAGAGATTTTAGTGAAAGGATTTGAAGTCTACAAGGATACTGAAGGGTTGATTAAAGAGATGTATCAATATATTGAGGCATCAAAAAAACAAGAAGAAGAGTATAAGGAGTATGGTGAAAAGTTAGAAAAGATAAATACATTGCCTCTAACAACTCTTCTGGAATAGTCTATACTTGAGGAAGACAATAAAGACTTTGTAGAGAAGACTTCTCGCATACTTAAGTTTAGGACTGGCTTTTTGAGTAAGCATAAGGATGAGATTCAAGAAGTTGTAAATAATTTAACTGAGCAATTGGAAGAATTAGAAGCAGCTATTGCCATTATTGTAGATATAAATGCATTTACAAAAGAGGGCATGCCTTTTAATCAAATAAAGGAAAAGTGGGATGAAAGATTCCAAGGACTTATGAAAAAGGGAGATGATGGCGGAGAGTTGATGTTGGATCGACTTGTAGAGGTCAAAGAGGAGATAAAAGCTGCAGGGAGAGAATTGATAAAGGTGAAAAGTATGAAGGAGTTTGCTGCAGCTGAGCTGGATCAGATTAAATTTGAAGATGACTGGATTGATGGGCCAGAGATGGAGACTCTACAACAATTATTCACCAGTTACGATGAGTTCCTAGCAGATCCAGCTTCGCATGCATGAAGTCTTGCATGCATAATGTTCTCCTTCTTTGCATGTTGCATGCATACAACACTAATAGCTTTTTGAGCGCATGACTTTCTTTTCTCTTCTATCTTCTATTTTTGGTTAAGATTGAAAGTCTAATGTATGAACTCAAGATCAAATTGATCTGAGTTTCCAAGAGAGTCTAAATTCCTAAAAAGGTGGAAAGCCTAAAATAGAAGTAAGGTTCGAGCTTTTTGTATATCTATAAATACCAGATGGGTATCATATTGTAAAGGTCGGCTAATTGAACTAGATTGGCTTACCTAATGCTAAGAGATAGAATTTTGTAGAGTTTTTGCAGAGATACATTGTACTTAATCTTTTATAGTTAATAGAATTACAGGTTTACTTGAAAGATGGTGTTTGGAATTAAATTGTTTGTTTGATAAGGCTGATAAAGTTATGATCTATCTGTATGCAGTGATTGTGCTAAACATAAGAGTTTCTTGAATGATGAAAGTCATTTGAAGGAATCAGATTTAAGGATCATCTTATTAGATTGTCATTGAATTGAAGTTATTAAAAAGTTTGTTGATCTATAATTTTGATGATGAATGAATGTGTGTTGTTTTGAAACCCTTGGGATATTTGTGAAGAGTAATTGTGAAGTTAATTAAGCACCTAAAATGTATGCAGTGGTATAGATTATGCTACAAACTGTATCATCTTATGGTTTTTATGATCTATTAGGAAACATTCATTGTTGAAGGTATATGTCCAGATACTAGGTAAATTCGATTCATACTTATTGGTTTACCCCTTTGTTCTATCTTTTTCTTTTATTTAAAACCCATTGATTTACAGGAACTATTTTGATAAAGAGAGTCATAGCTTGAATCCTTTGTTACCAGCACAGGCCCCTTGAATATTACAATTGCATGAACCAATTGAGTGACATCAGACAGTTGAGAACCAACTATCAGGACCTTGGGAGTTAGGCTACTACATGTTGTCTTTCTCTTTTAGGAGAAATAGAGTAGAAATATTTTGTTTTAATGTTGTTTGTGTCATTTTAACCATCAACAACATCCCTTGAGCATAAGATTACCTATATTCCCTTGATATTTCATCCTCCTCTTCTTTTATATCTAATTTCATATTGTTCAAGGAGAAAAAGAATCATATGAAGCAATAGAACAAACTAGATGTGAGTGGTTGCTCGAGTAGAAAGGACTTTATTTGAAACAAGAGGAGGGAGTTATCTATCTGATGGACTATAGAATTACTGCACTTCAATACAACATGAGGCATTGATTTTCTTATGAATAAGAAATATGTTTAGTTGGGGGTGTGATGAACTTATAAATTACCCTCATTTTCTTCTTTTAAGTTTCATATTTCCCATGATATTTCTAATATTTCCAAGACATTATCCATACTTGTCTATTTATCTTAAGTGTTAAAACATTGAGGATGGTATATGTTATATTTCTAAATGGTTGTGTACATTTATGAATATTTATAAAATATGATAGTGTTTTATTTTAATTATGCTCATTTATAATGTGGGGATAATTTTTCAGAAAAACCAACCCCTGTGCAGCAAAGGGCTAGTCACCTGCAAAAAAGGTTGTTTGTCAACCTGTAGTCAAAGGAATGTTTTCCTACAACAAAAGGTGCAACCACTCAACACTAAAGGAGGTAGTAGCCAAATATTATGGAAATTATTTATTTATGAATCATTATCTTTATCACTAATTTGCTGCCAACAATGAAGATAACCATGGAGATAAGAATAAATTTATGATAGCAATAGATCATGGTTCATAAATATGAATTATGCTCTATTTTGCATGTTTTCATGTATAACTACCTTCTTTATGATGAAGAGTTATAATAGGATTATGATAATCACACATTTGTATGATTAGTTTCCTATTTATATTTTTCTTAATATAGGAATAAGTCCTCTCCCTGTGTTTGTGGATGAGCTGACATTTATTGTTAATTTGTTTAAATTCTAGAATAATTAGACTGTTTAGATCTTGTATATATAGTATATCTTGTATAAGTCAAAGATCTAGTAGATTTTGCTATCAACACTCTTGTTATCAATGCTTTTGATCTCAAATTTGAAGTTACAAATTCATAATACAATAAAGAAAATAAATTTAGTCAATTAGATGGATTCCTAAGTTGATATTTGATTAAGATATTGTGATATTACAACCACCCAAGCAAGGGCCACTTAAGATAACTACAATTCTTTTTGTAGTTTAGATTGTTTTTAATGGTTTGTGAGAATAGATTGTTAATAGTTATGTTCCTTAATTTTATTTAAATTGATATGTAGCAATCATTTGATTATCAATAGTGACTTAATAATAGTTGCATCAATAAATAATTACAACACAGTTGAAGTGTTTAGTTATTGTCCCAAATGGAGTATCTACCTCTAGAAACTATCACATAATTAAAGTTTATTAGATAGGCCTTGATTTTTGTTAAAAAATATTTCATTCAAATATTCTATACACAATCTCTAGGAAAACTTAGAATCCTTAACTACACATATAGTGTTGGTACCATCCATGAAATTATGATTCCCTAGTTGAAAAAATTAAATGTAACACACTTAAGTCAGTAAGTTACTTGATAAGAGATTTGTTGGTTTGTTGAGTCAAATTTATTCCCCTTCTGCATCAATTTATTGGATATAAATGGAGCTAGACAAGTATAACAATTTATTGTATTCATTTGAAGGGTTGTTCCAAGAGTCTACAAAAATATAATCAAAGAAGAGAGATATTTTTCAATGGTTTTTAGCTTCAAGTTCAACAATTTTTACAAGTTCTAGTGATGAAACATCTTAGTTGATATTGGTTTAAGGTACAAAGACTTGATCAGTAGGGGTTGGTATTTTTTTCAAGACATCAAATAATCTTGAAGATAATTTGTATTTAAAGGCACTCATCAAATAAAAAATTCATGAAAAATATTATGCACTAGATCTTAATGTTTTTCTACAACTTCTTGAGAGTGATATTTTAGTGCAGGAATCACTAAACTTTCTTTTAATTTTTAACTCATCCTTGTCGTCAATAGATACCATGCATTTTAGTGAAGAAGAAATGGACCTTTTTCTTCAAGATATCAATGAAGAAGAAGTCTAGTTTTTAAAAAATAAAGAAATGTTTCTAGAGATTAATATTCATAATCATGACCTATTTTTTAAATCTCCTAAAGACATATCCATTAAATTATATTAATTTGATAAAGTTAAAGAGACTTGGTTAACCCAAGAACTACCACTATGGGATGATGGATGGAAAATTTTATCACAAGAAGATGATGTTTTCAACATGTATATTTTGATAACAGTTTAGGGCATGAAGATTCAAACCTTGATGGTCTCTCGAATTTAGAATCCAAGGGTTGTTCAGATAAAGGCTCATTTGATGAAAATGATCAAGAAGTGTTCCTACCATAAGGTTGCCAAATAATATCAATGGTAGATCCAATAAGTCAAGATTTGGTGAGTGATATTTTCTTGTTAATGAAATGGAGAATCCACACAAATATAAATAAATAAAAAATACAAAGAAAACCTTCCACACATGAGGGGTGCAAAGAAATATTTTTATTGTCTTAGAAAATACTAATTATATAATGAATAAAAAGTACAAAAAAGAAATTATTTATGTGCAAGGGTAAAAAATTCCCTAAGTGAGCTTCGTATAAAAGGTAATTAAGTGTTACAATTCAATTAATTATTACAATAACACCCTCCTTTAAGTGAAACTTAGGGTGGTATTAAACAATACATGAAAGAGAAAAGATGGATCTTGAAAATGAGGCTTGATGAGGTACTAATGCACATAACACATCTCTCACAAATGGAGAAATGGATAAAAACTCATGGAAAAAATTCCTCCCTTAAAGAGAGAAATACACGTGAAAGAAATCATGTAAAAATATTAAATAAGAGGCCTCATGAAGAACCCGTAAGGACAATTTCTTTCATCTCATGCATCAATCACATTTATAGGTAAGGAGGTGATGGAAAAGATTTCATGAAATTTTTTGTAACCTACTCCTTGGTAGGAAAGTATTGCAGGGTGAGAAAACTATCCTAAATCAAATTTCATATGAAATGCATGTGCATATATAGGTGCTTAGTCCTCTAATGCTCCACTGGGTTGCAATAAATATAAATGGCATTCTAATTATCACACCAAAGAATAGTGGGACTATCAAGAGGAAAGTTGAATTCAGTCAATAACTGATGAAGCCATAGAACCTCTTGGCTAGTGGGAACTGTTGCTCAACACTTATCCTCTATAGATGATAAAGCAATAAAATATTTCTTCTTGCAAGACCATATGATGGGGCTAGAATCAAGGTAAAAAACAAATCGAAAAGTGGGCTTCTTGACATCAACATCACCAACATAATTTGAGTCAGTGAAGCTAAAAATTTGTGAGTCTTTTGATGTATATGAATACCATATTGAGAGATTCCCTAAATATATCTCAAAATATGCTTGGTAACCTTCCAATGACTCTTACATCAATCATGAGAGAAATGGGAAATAGGAGTATTTACAAAAAATATATCACTATGGGAATGTGTTAGGTATAAAACATGTTCAATCAATTTCTTGTATAATGTAGCATCAACCAAAGGAATGAAACAACTAGAAGAAAATACAACAATTGAATTGAATTTTGTTGGGGTAGGCTTGCAATAAAGCATGTCAAATATGTGAAGCATATCAAGAGCATACTTTTGTTAAAAAATGGTAATCCCATTCTAAGATTGAATAACCTATAAACTAAGTAATGTAGAAGTCCTAAATCTTTCATGTCAAATTAATCCATCAATTCTCTCTAAACACTTTTTATCATGGAAGATGAACCGACTATAAGAATCAAATCATCTACATACAATACAAGTGTGATCCTAATAAAATGCTACTCCTAATGTGAGATGCTAGATAAAAACTAATAATGCAATGAGAAGAAGTAACAAGATAAAAGGGCACCTCAATAAGATTAGCCTAAGAAAAAGGTGAAAACAAAGGAGTCAGATAAAAACAAATGATGATTTAAGTGTGTTATACCTTTCCTTTGCTGCTCCTTCCTTGGTTGGCCCTTTGATTCTTCAAGAATTGTGTGCTCCTTGGATGGCAATGAAGTTGAATGGATGCAAGACGAATTGATGCAATATGGATTGATGATATAAGTGCTAAAATGGATGAGAGCTTGAATGGCAATTTTGCAAGAGTTTTGTTGCAAAAGACTTGATCCTCTAAAATGGGAGAAATGAGGGGGTATTTATAGGATAATTAGAATTCTCTAGAGAATTCAACGGTTGGGATTGATCCAACAAGATCAAGATGAAGGGCTATGGTGATTTGAGGACTCACAAGCCCTCACATCTTGACATGTGGAATGTGAGATGTCTTAGGGCGGAGTGATGTGGAAATGAAGTGGAAGGGAAGTACATGAGGTGGATTTTGGGGGGATGAGAAGATTCCTTGGAGGAATAAAAGTGAATTAAAAATTCACAATGATTGGAAGAATCTAGTGGATAAGAGAGGGTCTCCAAAAAGCTGGAGATTTGTCATATGTGGGTGATGTGACAAGTCCAAGGTTCTAGAAGCCCTTGGCACATGTGAAGTGACAAGTCAAGGCTTCTAGAATCTTGCATGGGGGATGGGGAAGACCTTGGAAAGATAAAAGTGAATTAAAAATTCACATGGGGAAGAGAGGAGTCTTGGGAAAATAAATGTGAATTAAAAATTCACATGGGGAAGAGAATCCAGGCTAAAAATGGTAAGTGGAAAGGTTGACCAGAAAAGGTAAGCCAAATGTGGCTAATGATTCTGATTAAGGTTGTGCAAACACAGAATTAGGATAATTAATGAGAGATTAGAGGCAAGTGGGAGATTATGGAGGATGTGACACTTAATCAAGATTAAGTGGTGTACATCCTAATCACAGATTAATTAATTTAATCTGGATTAAAAGAGGGTTATGGAGAATGTGACAAGGAGAGAGAAAAAGTGGAATTAAAAATTGGTTTTTAATCCAAATAAGTTAAAAGACTAAATTAAATAATTTGTCATGTTTATTTAATTTAGAGAAGAAAAGGGGGTAAGGTAAAGTATTTAATTTATTTAATTACATACTTTAGGAACCTTAGGCAGAAAATGAAATAATGATTAAATAAAATATTTTAATCACTATTAATGAAATAGATGAATAGAGTAGACAATATTGATCATATTGAAGTGATCAAATTTGGATGTCTACAACAAGAATAAAAATATCATCCCCTATATTTAAGTGTATAATGTGAGATCAAAATAATATAGTGTGAAAACATAAGAAAGTAGAAATGTGTTCATCTTCTCATAACAAGCGCGAGGGGCTTGTTTGAGACCATATAGTGAATTATGAATCCTACAAACTAGTAAATATTTGTACATAAAACTTGGAGGCTACTCCATATAAATATCCTCATGAAGATCATTGTGTATGAATAAAATATTCACATCCATCTAATATTGTCCATCCTTGTGAAGCTACAAGTCAAAGTATGAGATATATAGAATCAATCATGGAAATATAAGAAAATGTCTCAAAATATTCAATGCCTTGAACTCGTGAAAAAACCTATGTAAAATGAAAAGCCTTGTACTTATCAATGAACTCATCAATATTTGGTGTATCAGACCCACATGCATCAAACCAACTTTATTCCCTTAGGAAGAGGAACGAGATCCCAAATATTATTCTTCATAAATGAAGAATACTCCTCTACCACAACCCTATCTCACTCAAGAATATCTTCTACATCTTCTTTTTTTTAGGATCATCTAAAATGACATGACTCAAAAGATTGACACTTGATATTTGTTAGCGAGTACGATAAGAATTTGAAGGATCACTTGCTAAGTATCCAACTTCATCAATAGTAGTGTGGACCCATCTAGGTAAATGCTAAATAATAGGAGGTGGTAAGGGATTTGTAAGATCATCCTCATTGATGAGAAATAAGGAACCCTCAAGAGATGAAGAGGGAGGAGTAGTTAGTGAGGGAGAAGTTGGTGATGGATAATCCATCAAAGGAAAGTGCTTATCAAACTGAACATCCCACCTAAACAAGACTTCTCTTGAAACAAGATCAACTAACATATACACCTTAACATCCTCAAAATATCCAATAAATATGAGTGGTCATTCCTCTCCATGGCTTACCATTGAGCATCAAGAATAAATTCCCAAGCCTCACTACCAAAAATTTAAATGAAGATACATTTAGCTTGACATGGGACCAAGTCTCCTCAGGAGTCATTGGTCAAAATGCCTTATGCGCATATAATTCTAAATGTAATTGGCACAATTCATAGCCTCAACATAAAAGGTAAAATCCATATTTTGTGACTAAAGCATACAATTATTCATCTCCTTTAAGGTTCTAATTCTTCACTTAGAAACACCATTCTACTAGGGCTGAAAGGAATTGTAAGATGATGCTCAATACAAAAAAAATGAAACCTTGATTGATATACTCATCCTATTGTCTATGTGTATCCTCCTGATAGAAATACTATATTACTTCTTCATGCTTGCCTTGTAGATCTTGAAGGTATTAAAGAAATCATTTTGGTACTTAAGAAAGTAAACCCATGAACATCTAGAGAAGTCATAAATGAATGAGTGCATATTTTTCCCTTGAAGAAGGAGTTAGAAATGAGATGAGGTTATTATGTGCCAACCCTAAAGGTGTCTTCACTCATGTGGCTCAACCTTAAAGAAAATAATCTTGGTGGTGTTTACAAAGGACACAACCTCGATAAACATTATCAATACAAGACATATTAGGTAGAACTATCACTAATGCATGAGTGCTCATCTGCTATAGATACATGTAGTTTGCATGACCAAATATTCCATGCCAAAGTTTACTTAAGGAGTCTACATGTGCTATGAAATATGAAACTGTTAAACTCTCAAAATGATCAAATCAATATAATTAAGATGCAAAATCAATAGTACCTGTAGCCACAACAATATTAGGTTCATGAAGCTCCTGAATAACCACATCATATGGTGAGAACTTAACTATCTTTCTGCTGCTAGGGAGATAAATTTAATACACTAAAAGAAGATTGGTTGAAATATCAGGAAGCACAAGTAAATCCTAAATACAATCATCCTCAAGTAGAACAATACCTGAACCCAAAACTAAAATTTGTGTAGAGTCCTTCACTATAATATATAAAGAGTTGCAAGTTGAAAGTGACGTGAAAATACCATATGAATGTTTCATGTGATGAGAAGCTCTTGAGTCAAGTATCCAACCAGTTGTTGAAGATGACACATGCAAAAAGAGCATGGCCTTTGGTTGTATTTGTGGAAGAATACTTAGAGGATGAAATTTTATGTTGTTGCATGGCTTCCTTCAAAGCCTCTAGTATCTTCCAACATCTGGATATTGGATGTCTCTCTTTTCCATAAAAATGTAAGGTTCTCTTGATTTCTTCTTTGTCTTAGAGGAAGAATTACCAAACTTAGAATATTTTTCATTATTATGAGTGATGTTTTTTTGACTCTTGGTTTGGATTGAAGGAACATGTAGGAGTTAATGGTGACTCCCAACATTCCCAAGAATAGTTTTTGGACCAAAATATCTTCCACAAGAGAGAAAATTGCATGGTAGCTTGTTATGATTATGGATGTAAGATTAAAATATTAAATATTAAATATAAAAATTATGCATTTCTTATAAAGACAAGATGAGAGATGGGATTAGACAAGATATTGACATGTGTCGTAATCCTGTACAATGAGACAACTACCTCAACAACTATTAAATGACCTAGGTAACAATCATTAAATAAAAGCTAAAGAGATAAGATATTATAAGATCTTATCTAGAAAACTAAGACTTCTAGAATGATTCCTAGGACCTAATGTGTAAATAGGACCCACTAATAAACTAATTAGGTAAAACATCCATTTACACCAACACCTCCTAAGTGAAACTTAGGGAGAAGATTATTATGCAAATAATTCAAATATGAAGATGGAAAGATTATTATTCAAATAATTCAAATATGAATATGGAAAGATTATTATGGATCCTGGCTACTAGGCCATGTTAGGTACCCATTTACAATGCAATCTCTCACAAATAGATAAAAGGAGAAAACCCAGTGGGACAAAAATCCTCTCCAAAAGAGATAAAGATACAAAAAAGGATGATGTATGGAGGACTTAATGATACCCCCAAGGACTACATCCACTATTAAATTACAATCAATTACTCCCCCATAATAGGGAAAAAAAGAGACAAGATATCCTCCTCATAATTAATAATATCTAGCAAAAATAGTGAATGCTTGAAGATAAAACATGATCTAGTGCCTACAAACAATGTTTCTCCCCTTGGGAAGAAGATAAAACAAGGATAAATGTAGGAATTCTTTCCATTCCAGATAAGAATTGGTAGGAAGAAGAACCCATATGTATGAAGAATGTGTCTCTTAAATATGCTCATGTGTTACCAAGTTCTTGGTAGATGAAGATGATGCCACAATCCAATTAGGTACATGCCAAATCATAATAGAAAGTGACAAAATAGGAATAAATGGAAATAAATTTTGAAACAACTCTAAATACAAATATGAAGTGACATAATTATGCCATGACTATCATCAAATAAGAGAGATATACCCTCAAATTCATCCTCCAAATCTGAAATGTTAGACTCCACAAACAAATATGTGATGTTTGATAAATAAGAATCCCAATCAGGAAGAAAATTTTATGAGAAGTTCTCAATAAATCAACAACAAAAGATAAATGTGTGATCTTAATTTGAGAAGTAGGAGTTGTAGGAGAAGTCTCTAGATCATCAAGATACTCAATTTTTGCATCATATCCAAACTCCTCTATGGTGTCATCACCAAAGGGTAAATTATCAACATCATCAAGTGGAATAAGGCAATTTGATGCATGATCATCTTGGAATGGAGGATTATGTGGATCTCCAAAAACCTCGTAAATCCTGGTCCAAACTGTGTGTGGGCACAAGATTCCTAAAATTTGATGATAGGTCTTGTTAAAGATGTTTTTACTAAAACTAGAACCAATCAATCATATGATATGTTCATTCTTATTATCCCAAACTTATTTCTTCCATGTTATCCCTAGCTTAGGTTTGAGTTCATAAAGATGAGGCAAAAGATTGAGCCACTTACAATATGTTAGGATGCCTTTTTGTCGAGACTCATAATTATCCTTAGTTAGAATGATTATTGAAGGATGAGTTACATAAACCATAATTACAACAATTATACACTTCTCAAATGATATAATCAAAGATCAATGCATGAAATGTCTGAAATGAAGTATAGTGATCAAAACAACACCCTCCCAACAACCAAAATATCTAAGTAATCTCTAGGATACTTACTTGTAAATAATTGAAACAAAAATATACCTAGTAAAGAATCAAGAAAAAGTGTGTGGATGGATTAATAAAGCTCCTCAATACCTTTCCAAAACTGCAAGAATCACAAAAATCAGAGATCATGGCAAAAATTTATGAGATTGGGAGCCAAAAATAAGATCTAACTTCAATCAACAATTAGTATCACCATTTTTTCTTTTTGAAAAATAACCCACACAATTGTGAAAATTCATAGAGTGAGCTTCTCAATGATATCTCATTTTTAAAAAAACACCTCATGGATTTCAAGTTATAACATTTTGAAAAAAAATCCCCTGTTTGGGCTAAAAAGGGCAAAATTAGGTTCCTGGGGGCTACATTCGAGGTCACCCATATGACCACACTATTGCAGGTTTAAAAATTAAAAATCGCCATTGGGGGTGGTGGTGCTACCCAAGCGGTGGGGGCATGGAGAGTGGTGCACAGTAGGGCTTGGGTGGCTAAGCCCCATCCACGACTCACAAAACTGTGGACTTTGAAAGCCCTAACCGCGGGATAAACTTTTTAAAATTGGAATTTTTAGAAAAAAAAATTAATATAATAAATACTGTGAAGTAAAATAATTTCACACCCTTGCAATGTAGTGACAAGACTTCCGACCAGAATCCTACAACCAATGATGTAGGATTACAAGAGACAAAGAACATGCCTAGTATGCAAAATATTCACCCAACATTATAGACTTATGATTTGATGACGTCGTATGGTACAAATCCATATTATACAATTTTTTTGTAACAACTAAAAAAACCTCTAATGCCCCCAAATAAAAGTGTCAAAATTTGACAAATTGACAGTCAATCTTTATTTCGAGCCTTTCAAACATGATGGAAGGGTTAAATTTGGTCCAAACTACTCTGAAAATTCAGCTACCTCCTAGATTTAGAAAATCTTAACACTACTTGAAACCCTTGTAGATATGACAAAATGTAACAAAAATATTGACGAAACGAAAGGAGAAACTAACTTTATTTTTATACCTTGGGTTCAATCATGAGGTCCTTGAAATCCCAAAATACACCTAGTAAAATCTTCAAGCCAAGATGAATCCCTCAGATCTAGGAAACAATCTATAAAACTGAGCTCTAATACCATGTAGAGTTAATGGTGACTCCCAACACCCCCAAGAACAATTTCTAGACCAAAATATCTTTCACAAGAGAGAAAATGGCAAGGATAGCATTCTATGATTATGGAAGTAAGATTACAAGATTGAATATAAAATTTACATATGATGCCTTGCTTGTAAAGGCAAGATGAGAGATAGGATTAGACAAGATCTTGACATGTGTCTTAATCCTGTATAATAAGACAACTACCTCAACAACTATTAAATGACCTAGGTAATAATCATTAAATAAAATCCAAATACATAAGATATGATAATATCTTATCTAGGCAACTAAGACTTCTAGAAGGACACCTAGGACCTAAGTAAACTTAACATGTAAATAAGACCCACTAATAAACTAGTTAGGTAAAACACCTATTTACACCAATAAGACTCTCATTGTTTGATGAAGAATTTTTCTTAGGCTTGTGTTTCTTATTTTGTTTCCCCTTAGATGGCTATGCTATCGATAGTTTTTGGAACTGGAAGGAGTATCTAGCAACTTAGCCTATTCTTGTGTCAAATGATCACAAAAAACCTCAAAGGTAGGCATGGTAAAAGTAGTACCTAATGCATCCATACTAGAATAAAATGTAAAAAATAAGAACTAAAATTGCCCTCAAAGCTTAGATAGTATTGGGAAAATATATTCTTTGTCAAGTTTATCCTTTCCACAACCTTGTAAAAGTGACCTAAGTGACTTAGATTTCACCAGATAATCCTCAATGAAGGAGAAGGAATTCAATACTAGTGTAGTCAAATTTTTCTCAATTTGAAGTGCTCATAACTCATCAGTTATACCAAAACACTATTTGTATTTTTCCCACAACTTCCTATGAGTGATGTAAGAATATATGTGAAACAATAGACTATCTAAAACATGTAGTAAAATCAGTCCCATAGCCTCATCCATCTTGTTCCTACTTTAAAATATCTCAATCTGGCGAGTCAATTTAGGCTAAGTTTCATCTAATATGGACAATAAACCTTTGTACATGAGAAATCTATTCATCTAAGTTTTCTAGGTGTGGTAAATGTGTGGCAAAAGATGTTTAATTAAGGAGGTTTTTTCCTTTATGTTTGAGTTTTTATTTTTTACAAGAAAGAGTGACTTGTTGGTTTTTTATGTTTCTACTTCCTTAATGTGTTTGAGGGAGAAAATGAACCCCACACAACAACAACAACCCTTTTACAAATTTTTATAATAAAAAATAAAAAATAAAGGGTTAACCTTACCTGGCTTATTGTGTACTTGAAAAAAATCTATAAAAACAAGTTTGATGGCTACATAGATCATGAAATCAACTTTTTGGTGCTTATTCATTTACAAAAAAAGAGTGCATACTCAAGTTACATCTATATTAATGAGGGTGCTCTAATTTGGTTTGTTGAGTAAAATAGGCCCCTACTAGTTAAGGGCCTAAGCACCCACATGAATAGGTGCTACAGTTCAAGGGGATGATGCTTACTCTTGGGGCCCTAGTCACCCATGTGACCAAGGGCTAAAAATGTGGGGCGAGTGTGGGCAAGCAACAACGATCTTGAGGTTCCTCCCAAAGTAGAGTCATAGAAAAGGTCAATTAAGAGTTGAAAATTGGGTACACCACTGGTGAAGCATTGAAATTTAGCTATAATTCAATAGAGGGTTTACTTAGAGGCAGTGATAGAAATTAAAAAGTGATGATGGTTGCAGATTCATCCATGGTAGTGAATGGAGGTAGTGAGGCTCATAAATTTAATTACCCAAAAGAGAGGGTGCAACAATAAATTTTGTCACCCAAAGAAGAGGTGATTATATATTTATCTACCGAAAGGGGAAATTGTGCTAGTAAACACCATACTATTGAACACACACCAAAATATTGAGAGGGGGTGAATCAGTATTCTATCAAATCTCAAACCCTTGGGTGTAAATTGAAACTCAAAATTTATAGCACAAATAGAAACATGAAAGATGAACACAATGCACAACACTAGACAACGCTAGATATACATGGAAAACCCAAAAGGGGAAAACCATAGTGAGAAATGTTGCTAGAAGCTATTGTCCTAATCCAACCTCACAAATGAATAATAGTTTACAACTTTGTTTTAGGACTACAACCCAAGGAAGATACTACTCCATGTAGAAATGTTTTAGGGTCACTCCTAAGGAAGCTACATTTCTCTGCAGACTTTGTTTTAGGGTTACAACCCAAGGAAGCAACTACTCCCTAAATTGAGATCAAACTCATAAAATATTATAGCAAGACAGTCCTTCCAGTATCTGAATCTAACAATTAGGCTCAATCTTTTCATGATTACAATTTTGCTTTGATAAATCTTCTAAAACTTCTTCAAAAGTATTCCTACAACATACTGGCTAATTGCTTTTAGCCTTCAAGAAGTTTTTCCTTTGGCTCACTACCTCCAACAATCAGCTAGTCACACTCTTTACTTCCCTTTTGTCATAAAGGTACGATCAACTTGAATCTGAACAAGATCTTCCACTTCTTCTCTTTCTCTTTCAGTCACTTACATAAACATCATAATGTATTACACCTCCAACAACTCACCCCATGACCTAGAACAACTAGGTTTATAATATACATGATATTTCATTGATTAATTACATATGTTGGCCTACAACAAAGAATATTACAGTTATAAGTTGGTCAAAGATCAAACAACATGAAACGTGTAGAGGGTAAGACCCAAAAGGACTACATGTAACACCAGGAAGAGGAAATTTCCTTGCAAATTCCAACACATGCTTAACCTGGTCCTACACATTCTGCACAATATTGGTCTTCAATTAAAAATATTTGCATGCTTTGCAAACTCAAATTAGGCCAGCCTTAAGCAAGAAAACATGAAACATGAAGTATGTTGACCTTCAAAATATTGGTGGTACACATGAATGATAAAAATTTGCTGGCACTTATCCTAGATGAGTCAACATGACCCATGCAAAACCTTCAAATACTCCATAGACTCTGCACACCCCCAACATATCTCAGTTAGCTAGGAAAAAGCATAACCTAGCAACACCTTCATTCTAGACCATAACTTATTCCAGAGAAACCATAAAACATCTTGCAAAGTAAAAAAAATCATCACATGATATTTAGGAACACTCTCATACATCCATTTCACAACATCATGCATGAATAAGTTGGCATAAACCAGTAGACATTAAAACCAGTCACTAGACAACACAACCTTGAACACTATCACTTACAACTTTTTTTGTGGATGGAAAAATGTTATGAAACTTCGGATATTGCACCTTCACAGCATGTTGAACTTAACATATGAATTTCACAACCATATCCACAAATGTGGAGGAATACAGAGCCAAAATTTGCATCACTATGATCATCCTCGCAGAAACAACACAACCTTCAAACTTTTACTTCTAAAACACCTTTCTTATAACCCAAATAAACTAAAACTTGGACCACACATGTCCTGACACACCATGATTCTACCTTGAAAATTGCAGGAGCACAACATCATCAGTGGAGAAATGTAGAGAATTTCTTAGGGATTCTAGCAACCACTTAGCCAAACTGCAACTTGCTTTTGACAACACTGACAACCAAACTTATCAAGCTGCAACAATCTCAAACATACTTTTGACATCAATGATAACCAAATTGCAACAATCTTCCCCTTTGGCATCGATGGAAAAACCAATTTGACATGCACGCTTCTCCCCTTTGACATCAAGGACCAAGGGAAACTTTCTCTCCCCCTTTTGTGCATAGTTACATAATCTCTCCTTCAATTTCTCCCCCTTAGAACACAAGCTCTCCCTCTTAGCAACAACCACTATTTGCTCCCCCTGATAAGTAGCCACCATCAATCCAGGAAAAAGATATAGCTTGAATTACTCCCCCTAGATAGATGCACCAACTATGCATCTAGCAAGAAGAAAGAGAGGAAACTACCCCTAACTTTTGTTAGAGATACTCAAATATATCATTTGCAAGAGACTTTGTGAAAATATTTGCAATTTGATCTTTTTAGGAACATACTCCATCTTGACTTCTTTATCTACAACCTTCTCTCTCAGAAAGTGATACTTGATTTATATGTGCTTGGTTATAGAATGCATCACTGAATTATTGGAAATATTGATAGAACTTGGATTATAATACAAGATAGGAATAGGATCATCATAGTGTATCTTGATATCCTTCTACAAGATATTGCAACAATATACTCTACTTCTACAATGGACAAGGATACTGAATCTTTCTTATTACTATGCGATGAAACCAATTTGCTTCCTAAAAATAAAGCACCACCATTGGTACTCCTTCTATGATCAATACAACCAACCCAAACGACATCAATGTATGCACTCAAAAAAAAGACATTACCTTTTGGATACCATAATCCATAATTTAGAGTACCCTTCAAATATCGAAAGATTATCTTATTCACATGAGTTTCTTTAGGATTAGGTTGAAATCTTGCAAATAAACATACCACATGTATGATATTAGGTTTTGAAGTTAGATAAAATAAGCTTCCAATCATAGATCTATATAGCTTCTGATAAGCTAGGGAGACTCATCATCTTTGCTCAAATGACCACCAGTAACCATGGGAGTACTAACTGGTTTAAAATCTTCCATCCCAAACTTCTTCAATATCTCCTTGACATACTTTGCTTAAGAAATAAAGATACCATCATTTAGATGAAAAATTTGAAGAACAAGAAAGAAATACAAATCACCAATCATAGACATTTCAAATTCCTTTTGTATCTCTTCTAATAACTTCTTCCACATATCATCATTTCCACCAAGGATTCTTTCATCAACATACACAATAATTATCAAAATTCTTCCATCCTCTATCTTGAAGTAAATATTACTATTTGTGGTACCTTTCTTAAATCCTTGTTGAAGCAAGTACTTATCCAACCTGGCATACCAAGCCCTAGGAGCTTGTTTGAGACCATACAAAGCCTTTTTGAGTTTGCATGTACAATTTTTGGTTCTTCTGATAGTAGACATTTTTTAATCCTTTTTGAAGCAAGTACTTATCCAACCTGGCATACCAAGCCCTAGGAGCTTGTTTGAGATCATACAAAGCCTTTTTGAGTTTGCATACCATTTTTGGTTATTTTGATAGCCATAATCCATTAGGTTGCTCTATGTAGACTTCCTCTTCCAAATCTCCATTCAGGAAAGTTTATTTGACATCCATCTGATATAATTTGAAGTAATTGTAGGTAGAAAAAGAAAGAAACATTATAATTTCTTCCATTCTTGCTACCAAATAAAAAGTCTCCTAAAAAAAAACCTTCTACCTATGAATAGCCTTTACAAACCAATCTTTCTTTGTTTCTAACAACTTCTCCTTCTTCATTCAACTTATTTCTAAAAAACCCACTTTGTTCCTATCACATTCTTGTCTCTAGGCATTGGAACCAATTCCCAAGTTTGATTCTTCTCAATTCGATTCAACTCTTCTTCCATTGATTGTATCCATCCTTCATCCTTGCTATCATCAGAAAAAGAAAAATTGGTTCTACCTTTGATATTAAACAAAAGTTTACTTGTTCACTAGTCTTTGTAAGCCTTTTTTGGTCAGCACTTCTTCATTCTTATATCCAATTATTTGATCCTTTGAATGATTTCTTTGAACATTCTTTATAGGAGTCTTGCTAAGCTTTTCTAGTGTTTCTTATTTCTCTTCATAACATTCTTCTTCATCTCCATCTGAGTAGGGAGGTGCATCAAATTTGTAGTCCTCAATTTCATTCACATTTTGATGTAGATCTTCATCAACTTTCACATTAGTGCTTTCAACTATTCCTCCCAATCTCTTATTGTAGCACATGTATGCTTTACTCTAAGATGAATATCCCATAAATATACCTTCATCAAACCTTGAATCAAAATTCCTCAAAACATCTTCATCTCTTCTAATGTAACATTTGCTTCCAAAAACTCTTAAATACCTAACAGTTGTAGGTCTTTCATACCACAATTCATAAGGGGTCTTAGTGTTGTTCAATCTTAACAATCCTCTGTTGAGAATATATATTGTAGTATGAACTGCTTCTCTCCAATAAACATTAGGTAGGTTTTCTTCCATCAGCATGGTCCTTGTCATATCTTGAACAATCCTATTTTTTCTTTCAACTACCCCATTCTGTTGAGGTGATCTAGCAACATATAAATGCCTCTTTATTCCATGTTTTTCACATAATGTAATGTGTCATACATTAATAACACTCAAAATAAAATATGAAATTATGAATAATAAATTAAAGATAGACAATTAGCTATTTTCCATCATAGCACCATATGTCAAGAACAAATAATTTATATTCATTTTCAAATGTCAAATTTACAAGTTACAATGTTTGACTTAGGCCAACATCGCTTCTTAGTCAACTCAAATTATATCATGAAGTACCTTGTACAATAATCAATAATATGGAATTCCATGTGATTCCTCTTCAATGCTCATCACATCCAGTGGATGAGAACATGGTTTAGGCACTTTTCCACCCAACCACGAAGCTAAAATTGCTTGGAATTCTTCCTAACTCAAAGAATACCCGACCTTGCATGGAATACTTAGCAAGAGATACAGTATGCAAGGTGGAATTTGGTGTTTCCTAACATCTACATGCATTTGTATCTACATTTAGAACATGCAAGATCTATGCTAGGAAATGACTGAGAGTTACATTATATAAATTAGACCATTCAACATAATGGACTACAAACGCTTGACCAAGCATATGTTGTATACAGCTAAAATAATAGATTTTGGAAAAGCAAAACCTATACTCTTTGTTAACCCATTTTCGACACCCGTCCCGAAAGATAGCCTCCCACACACATAAGATAGCATACATCTTATCCAAGTCACATTATGTAAAACAATCAACTTGTTTTCTAGTAGTTTTTCTAGCCAATTCCTTTTATAATGAGGAATCAAACAGTCAACAACATAGTTTACATTTATCTCATCTTGGCTAATTCAGTTTAACAATAAATGCAAGGAATTAAACCAATTTTGATAAAATTACATTAGACATTTAATCACAACACATAATCCGTTTCATCAATAAGAATATAATAATTCATGCATGACATTCAGATTTCCAACATTTCCTTTATGAAATCTATGTATTTCAAATTAAGATAAATAAGCAATTTAAAAGAAGGTATATCACATGTATGTGTAATGCATAAATGGAAAATTTATGCATGTACACATATATGGCCTTCTATAAATAAAAATGTGTATGTCTATACATTATTTGAAAAAAGAGATTCATTTTACATATATATTTCCATATTCAAGATGTCAACTATCATCAGAACATAATTAATTTCAACTGAAATACAAGGATCAAATAGTCCCTAGACTTTTGAATAAATCTGAAACTCAACCAGAATGTCGCAAGGTGGTTCCAAATAAAGTGAAATCATCATCAGATTAAATCTATATTAAAACAAAGTTTAAACAATACTAGTTTCATCGTAGTTTGTTTTCATGAAGAAATCATCAGTTTTTCCCATTCGTTATGATATGTTCAATATGAACATTATGATACGTTTATAACCATGTCATCATTGATTCTAGTAAATAAAAATCAATAGGTGAAATAAGTTTAATGCATAATCGGTATTTCCATTGCAAGCATTCTAAAATGATAAGGTATTATTTTACACTTAAGATCGATATAAGTATCATTCTGTTAAAAAAAAATAGTATACCTAAAGTTATTCTTAAATCAGTATCGTACATGTTATTTGGTTTAAATTTGTTCTTTAAATGAGAACTTATTGTCAAATAATGATAAACTTTTGTATCACCTAGTTTTAAACATTGTTTTAATATTATTTAGAATAATATGTTGAACATTATTCTATTATGTTCAAGTTATCCTTTAAATCCTTGTCTACCAAGTTGGAGCAATATGCGTGCGATCGTCCAGAACAATACGCATTTTAATGTTCAACCTTATACTCATATAGTTTAAGGCTTCCATTATTTATTCCCTTGAATATTATGGAATCTGAGTTATAGTTTATAAGACTCCATTAGAGTCAAGTCATGAGCACTGTAAAAGTAATCGCTTACACCATTGTATCACATATAAACACACTGAATGACTATATGTATATTTACACACACACACACACACATATATATGTATGTATATATATATATATACATTTTTATGTTCATCATTTTGTTCTTGAGAGACAATTAATAAAGAGTCAATGGGAATGCATCGACTGACCTGCTAAGGATTTCTTTATATACACAATGGATATTGCTCTGTTCTAACAGAGCTTTATGAATCAAACGTAAGAGTCGTTTGAATTGAACAAAGCAATTAGAAATGAAGGAAATACTTATATTTAATGGAACAAAGGAATCATTCCCTGGTTTGATCAACTGAACCATGGATTGCATGCACACTAGAATTAGATAAATACTCAGGTCTTTATCCGAACCAACGATATGAGTTTCATGTTGAAGCATCACTCAACCTTAAAGGCTACGTTTAGAATGGTTAACACTTAGATAGAATGAATGTGTCATTCTAGTCTTCCCATAAAAATAGGCTCTGATGAAGGTCACTACAATCCTCATCATTTAATTAAAAATATCAATCCAAGGCAATGTCCATGGTGATATGCAAGAGGGGGAAGAAATCATTTGCATGACATTCTTTTTCTACAAACAGAATTGAAAGGCAATGCATGAAAGAAATTGCTAGAATCAAATCTAATATAACATCTTGTAAATGAAAGTACTAGAATGAAATATATCATAAGAAGCATTCAAAGGAAATTTATGGAAATGTAAATAATAGGGAATGGAAAGATTGCTAGAAAATAAACTATGAAATAGAAACTACAAACAACTACACTACTGCTGCTAAAAAAAACTAAACTCCATTATTCTATAAAACTCTTCCCCCCATTTGATTCCTTGATTACAATTAATTTATAGAATTCTTATCTTCAACTAATCTGAAAGATGAGCCTTATAACTGTGCAACATCTTGCTAAAAGATAGTAACATGTGTTGAGGGAAAAAGATAAGTATTTTCTTCATCTTGTTGAGTCAATCTTCTTTGGTCATCCAAAACAAATATGCCTATTTTGCAGCCCCTAAACAAGCTCCAAAAAGACAGTTGAATGCTGAAAAATTCATGCCTTTCCCTTGTGTATCATTAAAGCTCATAAAATAACTCCTAGATGCTTGCAAAAAGGTTCAAACTGCCCAAACTGCCTCCTAGATATGCTCTATTTGTTTGCACAACCCAACAACTTGCCTTAGATGCTTGGAACAGCCTCCTAGATGCTCTCTATTATTGTACCTTAACTGCTCATAGAAGCCCAAACTACTCAACCTCTTCATAAATGCTATCATATTTATCCTTCACTTAGACCCTTCTTAGTTTCAAAATTCTGGATCATCGAACTGGTGAAATTTTCTCTCAAACCACAAACTAGGTTTTCATGAAATTTAGTGGGTTTTTTTGCCTTCTTGTCTCCTAATTTCTATCCAAAAATATCAAGAACCCAAATCATAATTTTCAAGATATGATGGAATCTCGACTGCTAAAAATCCCTCACTTCCCTCATCATTCAAGCAACACACAACTTCTCTTTGATTGAAGAAAACACTAATTTAGCTAATAGATGAGACATTTTTTTGTCTCATCAGGCTCGGCTTAACAAATTTCAAGTCAAAGACATACTGTGAGGGAATGATGATAAGCCAGAAACCATGAACATTTCCCTTCAAGATACAAACTCGAGAAAAACTCGATCACATTCAAATTGACCATGCTTTTGTTTACAACAGGGAAATTATTTGAAAAGAATGGGTTTCGATCAAGGAAATAACACATAGAGACAAGCAATAGGGGAGATTTATATAGTTAATCGCCCTTTCTCAAGCAATCATATGCAGGGGTTTTCACGACCTCGATACTTTCTCATGGAAACAAAAAAGTCTGGGTGTGGCGAACCTATGGGGTCGATGTCCAAAAGAATGGACTAAGACATGGTTTTCCTAATGATGAAGTTGACATAAAGATGTGAACTAGACATTAAATCAAATGCAAAGACCCTCAAGAAGGGGTAACAATATATAGTAATTTCCTCTAGCAAACACAAACATTTTAAGGGAAACACAGATTTTTGAATGGAACAAAGAGAGACTTGATAGGAAGAATGGAAAGTTTCCAATAAATCTAACCTTACCTCTACCTTTTCGCACTCAACCAACAATCTTGAATATGTTGAAGGCTTGTGATTTTTCCTGAAAACTTCCTCTCTTCTCTGGATATCGATATTCCCTTTCTTGCTTTTTTGAACTAAAAATCCCCTTCAATTGTGCTCTTTGTCTTCTTTTTGTTTGTGATTATTTTTCCCTCCTAAAATCTCCATTTTCCTCTATAATTTGAGTGTTCAATTAAGTTAGCCACCCCACCTACTGATCAAATTCTCCCCTACATTTTAGGGATTATGGGTAGCCCTCATTCCAATAATTTTCCAATTTGAAATTTGAAAAGCATCTTAGCACAAAATATTATTTATCTATTTAGAATAATAACTTTTTAATTAACGATTTAATATTTTTATTAAAAATTTATTCCCATAATTATTATTTCTCAAGTGTTTTACTTGTGGTTTTTCTTCATTTTCTTTTGACATACAATAGTATCAAATAGACATGGTAGGCAAATTATCAAACAAATTTGTTTTCCACATGCTTACCTATTTAACCCTTAATGTATTTTCTCATGAAATATTGATATCTATCAACTGTAATTTCAGTACAAATGCTATGATTTTTCCAATGGTATGTACATGTTTCATACTCCATCAAGCTTATCATTTGTCATCCAGCTAAATACTCCTACCTCAACCATGTTCTTGATCTTCAACCCGTTCCTGCATTCACACACTTGCACTTGCAAATTTTTATCGATAACCTTTAACTAATGCTTGAAATGAAAAGATTTCATTTCACATCATAACTTTCATCTTTCACATTCAATCATAATAACATAAATATATTTCAAATGCCATTGAAATCTTAAATTTATCGCAAGTCAATTGATAAGTTTCATTTTCCATAATTATTTATATAACTTAATATTTATTAAATGCAAGCAAAATTTTGAGACATGACATCCTTCCCCACTTGGAAGAGACATTGTCCCGATGTCTTATCATTCAACATTGAATTAAATATGTCTTTTTCAACATTCAATTATATTGTTATTCAAGCCAAAATATCATAACATGCAAATCCAAAGATGCTAGAACAATAGTATCTTGATGAACATTAAGAGTCTATCTAGAAATCAAATAAGGAATGAAATGTTCTATTTCCTTTGCATCCTCCCAAGTAGCAGCGTCCTTAGAATATTGGTATCATTGAACCTTATATTGGACAATGTCTCTATTTTGCAACTTGAGGTTTCGTCTATCCAGAATTCTAATTGGCTCCACTAGCACCACTCTTGAATCTTGCACCTGTAAAGAATGCCAGTCAAGTATATGAGATACATTTGGATCATATGGCTTACACAAAGAAACATGAAATACATTATGGAGTCGATCTAGAGCATGTGGTAAAACAAGTTGATATGCAACCGGGCTAATGACTTCTAGCATATCGAAGGGACCCACATATCTAGGGGCCAACTTGGAAGTTTTCCCAAAGGTAATAGAGCTCTTGTATGGATTGACTCTCAAAAATACCATATCTCCCTCTAAGAACTATCTGAAGGTTCTATTCTTGTCAGTATAGATTTTTTGTCTATTTTTCACTTTCTTTAGTTTATCCTTGATGAGTTTCATCTGCTCTTCCACCTCTTTGAGCATTTCAGGACCCACTATGATCTTGTCTTCCAACCTATCCCAACTGATGGGTGTAGGACACTTTCACCCATAAAGATCCTCAAAAGGTGTCATACCTAAAGACACATGTAAAGAGTTATTATATGCAAATTATACTAAAGGTAGATACTCTTCCCACCTATACTATTGGTCCATGTAATACATTTGAGGAGATCCTCTACTACTTGGTTGAATCTCTCAATTTGACCATTAGTTTGAGGATGATATGTCGAACTAAAAGTCAACTTAGTTCCCAAGGCTGCATTCAAATTTGTCCAAAATTTGGACATCATCTGAGTATCTTTGTCGCATATGATAGTCTCTGGAACTCCATGCAAATGGAAGATCTCTTGGATAAATTTCTTGGCCAAGGTCAATGATCCATCCTTAAGGTTTCCTAGAATGAAATGTGCTACCTTAGTCAACTTATTGACTACCACCAGGATGATATCATGCCTATTTTTTCTCAACGGTAACCACTGAATAAAGTCCATGTTGATCACCTGGCACTTATACTCAGGTATTTCATGTGGATAGAGAAGCCCTACTAGATGCACACATTCATCCTCGACTCATTGACATTCCAAGCGTCTAGCTACATATTCCACTACATCCTTCCTGAGTTTAGGCCAGAAATACAAAGATTTCAACTTTGTGATCATCTTGACAACTCTGGGGTGTTATGAATAAGGTGCATTGTGGATTTCCTCCAAGACCAACTTTTTGGGATCTCCAAAATCTAAAATATACATTCTCCTTTGGCATCTTATGATTCCATCCGATTTGAATTCATACCCATCAAATTGATGGGCTAAAGGGTTCTCTTGTAGAGATTTCTTTACCCTTTCATAGTGCTCATCACTTGGAAAGTGTTGCATCACCTGCTGCCTTAGATTCAACCTATTCAAGGTCATAGCTATCAGATGTCTTCTTCTACTATGATAATCTACTACTCTATTCTATTTTCCCTTAATGTACTCAATTTCAAAGTAGTACTCACTAAGGAACTTCGACCATCTTCTTTGATGTGTATTAAGATTTGGTTGGTTGAAGATATATCTCAGTCCCATATGATATATTTTGAGCTCAAATGGATTCCCCAATAGGTAATGCCTCCATATTTGTAAGGCATGCACTATTGCAGCCAATTCTAAATCATGTGGTGTGTAATTTGTTTCATGATGTTTAAGCTTCCTTGACTCATACACCACCACTTGTCCATCTTGCATTAATACAACTCCTACACCATCTCCTGAAGCAACCGTGATCACTATAAATTGACCATTGGGATCAAGTATCATCAACATTGGGGCTGTCATGAGCTTCTCCTTCGGGAGTTGAAATTTTTACTCACACTTTTCTGTCCACTCGAACTTATTCCCTTTATTTTGAAGAGATGTGATTGGGAATGAAATCTGAGAAAATCCTTGTACATACTTCATGTAGTATCCCACTAGTTCCATAAATCTTTGCACTTCTATCACACTCTGAGGTTCTGGCCATTCTACTATTGCCTTTATCTTTTTAGGATCTACATAGACTCCTTTCGCTAATATTATGTGACCAAGGTAATGCACCTTGTCCTGATAAAATGAGCACTTAGATAGCTTCCCAAAAAGATTCTTCTCTCTGGGACATTGTAAGACTATCCTTGAATGCTTATCATGCTCCTCGATGGTCTTGGAATAAATCAAGATGTCATCAATAAAGATAAAAGACAAATTCATCTAGACAATTTCTGAATACTATTCATGAGATTCATGAAAGTTGTTGGTGCAATGGTCAGACCAAAATACCATCATGAACTCGTAGTGTCCATACCAAGTTTGAAAAGCAGTCTTAGGGATGTCCTCTTCTTTTACTCTCAACTGGTGATAACCAAATCTGAGATCTATTTTAGAGAACATTGTTGCTCCCTTCATCTGATCAAATCGTATTGTTCAACATCTGGTAGTTAATACACAGACACAAGGTTTCATCCTTCTTGAAAAAGATAACAGGTGCACCCCAAGGGGACACGCTAGGTTGAATAATCCCTTTGCTCAACAATTCCTACAACTAGGCCTTCAATTTGAATAACTCAATGGTAGTCATCTTGTATGGAGCTTTAGACTAAGGTTCAGCTTCTGATACTAGATCAAGAGAGAAATCAAATTCTCACTTGGGAGGTAGTTCCATGAGTCTTTAGGGAATGCATCTTGAAACTCCTTTAGAATGGGGTAATCATCCAAATAAGGCTTCATATTTTCAAGTTCACTCATGTGTACCGCATAGATAGTACACCCCTTCCTTCGAGCCCTCTTGAGCTACACAAATGAGACTTGCCTAAGCTTTAGTGGTCTTTGGATTCTACGTATCTCAATCAGTTTTCCATAGTCATCTAGACAAATAACCACCTTTATCCTCATAGTTTACAATGGACTTGTGCTCTATCAACCAGTTAATCCCAAATATTACATTGTAGAATCCTAAGGGTTCCACATAAAGGTTGACTTGAGTCTAGAGCTTGGGAAGTTCTAACTTGTTGCAATAAGACAGGAATCCACTCTCTGTCTGCTTGATTTCCATACTAGATCATCCAAGAATTGGCCATGTGTTTAGGTATAATGGGTAACTTAGAAATTATCCTTGGATCAACAAAACATTTAGTGGCTCTAGTATCAATCAAAATGGAAACAGGTTTGTTATATAGCTTACCCGACAACTGGATTGGCAAGGCCTAATATTCAACTTACCTATCATCCACTGCCTCATGGATCTAATGTTGATTTCCTTCCTTTCATGCCTTTGAATGATATGGGAAACTTGAGGCCTAATGATCACCTCTACAGGTGTAGCAGCCATCATGAGGCCCTTTCTGACCTCCCAAATTGTCTTCCTTACAACCCTTCTGCTTTATAACAACCCCATTGTTCTACTCAAGGAATTTTCCTAAGTTTTAACCTCAAGTAAATAAACTTAAGATACCAATCACATAGTGATAAAAGAATTATTTTCAACGTAAGATAATATGCACATTTGATATAACAATATTTCAACTTTCTCATTACATTTCACGAAATGTTCTAATCTTTCCAAAATAATGATTTCATAAACACGATACAATTCACATTTTCTATCTTCCATAGAAATAGATACAAGATACATACATAGCTCATTTGAGCTTCCTTAGTCAATAAATGTACAATGATCTGGGAAGATTCCCTCAAAACTTGGTTTCCAATTGTAGAGGGGAAGCATCACTCAAGCACTTTTCCACCAATGACGAACTCTTATACAGTCCTTCGTACATCTACCACATATGGTAAGATGGCCCTACCTTCAATGAAGAAGCTGGTTTGATAACCTCATAACTATGGCCTATATGAGCTCAATGTTGTGTCCTACATGACTAAAACTTGTATGGAAATCTTGAACTAGCATGCATACAAGGTACACAGGGAAATTGACAATGTAACTAGTGAAAAATTACACTACTTTGGCCAAAGTTTCATATAAATAGTCATCCTAGATCACATACACTTCCCTAGCTTGATTTTTCTCAAGATCATTTATACACTATGCATAGGTAATTGCTTCATGAGGTAATATTTAACCCCAGGAACAACCTACTCCCATTTAACTTATAATGCTACTTCTACTAGATATTTCTTATGCACAAGCTAACCCTTCTTTGGATACTCTAATCTCAGGAATAACCTATGAGCTCTCATGGCTCTAACTTTATGAATAACGTCATATTTATAATCTCATAATCTAAAGTTTAGCTACAAAGCTTCAACCTATCATAAATACTCATCAATAAATGACTCAATTCAGGAATATATCACAACCATATATGATTCTCATCAAAAATATAATCACATCAATGAACGAACTTGGCTTAAAGGTATAACCTCAATAATAACTAACTTTAATCAAAAGGACAATCGTATCAATAAGTGACTCATTCAAAAATATAGTCTCAACAGTAAAAGACTCTATCCAAGAGTGTAGTCTCAATAATAAAAGACTATCCAAAAGGTAGATTTTCATTAATAAAAAGACTTCACGTCAAGAGTGTAAAACAACCAATCAAGTAAAAATTTCAACTCAATAGGGTAATCTCACCTATGGCTTCGATCAAATATTAATTCACAAATTCAAGTGATCAACTTAATCACATAGATTACCCTCAACCTTGGTTTACTGATAGGGAGGGTTGGAGGAATCACTCCATGATTCCTGCTCTAGGTCTTACTTGGAAGACCCCTATGGTGTCTCACTTCACCACCTTAACCTATAGGACCTATCTCTTGACTAGGTTCCCCTGGTTCTCCTTGCCAACCCAACTACCAATACATATTCTTCCAACCAAGACAACCTTGGTACTTTCTTTGCAATCCTTCCCTTAGCCCTTAATCCACCCTAAAGGCTAACCTACTCCCACTACTAGATTTCATCTTTGCAGGGGTGTGGAGATGTTTCAATAGGTTCACACCATCACTTGATGGTTCTTGAGGGTCCATCTACCTTCATTTTCCCATCTCTTCCACCAAACCCTCTTTTAGGGTTAAAAAGGCTACTAGCCTACGAGCCCCAATTAGCCTCCTTCTCCGAGAAATCAAGCTAGTACTTCAAAATATTCCAAAGAACATTGAATCTTTATTTGGGGTTCCTAGTCCTCATGCCTACCATTTGAAGATTTTAATGGTCTTAACCCTCAATTGTCTGTACACCGGTTGGACCTTCAATTTAGCAAAATTTGGCCTTTTTGAGCCCTTTCCCTAACCACACAGTAGACTGTCATGAGTTTCTCTCACCAAATTAATTGATGAAGCTTCCTCCTTCATGCTAAGTCTTTGAAAGGCATCTGGTTGCCCTCTCCACACTGTGAATTGATAGGGAATGACCACCCCTGCAAATCAAGTGTCATGCACTCCATGTCTTCCCTAGTCGGACACTGTCTAGCTCGCCTAGGAGAAGACTTCCATGGTGTTTCCTGAACTGTTAATGACTCCTACACCTACCATATCTACAATTATGGAGTCTAGTCACAATTCCCAAGAGGCCATACATTATGTATAGAGGGAATGTGATCTAAACCTCCATTTTAAACTAACAAACTGTCAAATCAGCAACTATGAAAGAAACAACTACCTACAAATAGAACTACAAACCGAATTAGGAATCAAAGCTACTACCACACAATGCTTAATTAACACTCACATAACACCCTAAACCACCTACAGAATCATATTCAATCCATGTAAGCTCTCTTTTGAACCAAAACCAGAAATTCACATTAAGAACCCACTGTTTTCCCTTTGAATTCAAACTCTCAAATCAATGTAAAAGCTCCCAACCTCAATTCCATGGTGAGGTCACCCTTATATAGGGTCACAAAAGTAGTTAAGCTCGGCCTTAACCCTTCCTTGGCCGCTTGTGGCTTCCTTTAGCCTTATTTCAAAATTTAGGGAACTAACAACTAAATAGGTCTAAGAAGGTCTTAAGCACCTCAAACCTATGCAATGGTCAACATGACCTTAACAACTAAAAGTATGATCACAAAATGCCACTAAGGCACAAACATGAAGGAACAAGATTATGAAGATAAGTTGTCCTAGTCAAATTGGCCAAACATGACCTTCTAGACAACTTTCCTAAGGTGAAATATGGGGTGCTCCTGCACCATTCTCCCCCTCTGCACAGAAGTTAAGGAATGTGGGGAGAGATCAGAGATGGGTCAATACCCTACTTCTTGAACTGAGCTTCATCCACCCATGTAGCCTCAGATTTAGGTTTGTCCTTCCATTTTATGAGGTGTTCCATGTATTCCTTATACCGGGTAGACTTCTTCACCCTTGACTCCAAGATCTTCTCTGCTTGTAGCTTGTCTTGAGTAGGTAAGGCTATGTTACTCACATCCTTGAAGATATCCCTGCTATTCTGATCCATGTCAATGACTGCTCCCTTGTATCTGATCAAATCAACCACATTGAACACTGGAGAGATGCCTAAATCTGCAGGTAGCTCCACCTTGTAGGCATTCTTCCCATATTTGGCTAACACCTTACATGGTCCCACTCTTTTCATCTACAATTTGGTTGATGTTCCCTTCTAAAATCTAGATTTTTTGAGGTGGACCATGACATAGTCTCCTACTGCAAATTGTAGATCCTTCCTAGAGATATCCACCTTATCTTTCAACTTTTGAGTAGCCTCAGTGATTGTCTTCTTCACTTGCTCCTGAATCTCATTCATGGTCTGAGAGAAATCCTCTGCATGTCCACTCCTATGCTCCATAGCTCCTATATCCCTGAGCTCACACATACCTCTTGGGTGCATTCCATACACTATTTCAAAAGGACTCTTCCCTATGGTCTGGTTCACACTATCATTGTAGGCATATTTAGCCTGAGATATAACCAAGTCCCATGTATGTCCATACTCCTTGGTTAGGAATCTTAGAAGGTTACCTAACACCCTATTAACCACCTCTATTTTCCCATCGGTTTGAGGATGGTAAGCTGATCCAAAAGATAGGATGGTACCTAATCTGCTCCATAGAGTCTTCCAAAAATGGCTCATGAACTTCACATCCCTGTCTGAAACAATGCTCAAAGGCAATCCATGGATCCTTACAATTTCTTTGAAGAAAAGGTAAGCAATATAGCTAGCATCATGGGTGGTTTTGCAAGGGATAAAGTGACTCATCTTACTGAATCTATCTACCACCACATAGACACTATCAAACCTTGTCTTAGTCTTAGGGAGTCCTACCACAAATTCCATGCTAATACACTCCCATGGTCGGTTAGGAATGGGTAGGGGTTGATATAACCCTACATTATTAGCTCCTCCCTTAGATTTCATACACACTACACACTGCTCCACATACCTCCTGATATCCCTTGACAACTTAGGCCAATAGTAGAACCTTTGCACTAGTTACAATGTCTTGTTGATACCAAAATGTCCACTAAGACTACCATTATGCTTCTCCTAGTGAGATTCTCTCTCATTGATCCTTTTGGAACACATAACTGATTCCCCTTGAATAACAATCCACTTTGCAATGTATACTCTGAGTATTGACTATGAAAGTGATTCTCAAAGTCAGAACATACCTTATAGGCCTTCAAGAAGTCTTCATCTTCCCCATAGAGATCCTTGAAACTCTCTATTCCAATGCTCTTTATTTGTATATCTTGCATTGTCAACAATCTCCTGCTTAGTGCATCTGCTACCTTGTTCAAATGTCCCTTCTTGTGCTTGATGGTGAAAGTAAAAGCTTGGATGTATTCCATCCATTTCAAATGTCTATTGCTCAACTTCTCTTGAGTGTTGATATAGCTTAGTGCCAGATTGTCAGTAAAGACTACAAACTCTTTGGGTAGAAGATAATGCCTCCACTTCCTAAGTGACTGTACTAAAGCATAAAGTTCTAGGTCATAGGTAGAATACTTCTTCTTAGCTTCGTTGAGCTTTTCACTAAAGAAAGCTATAGGTCTGCCTTCTTGACTTAGCACTCCTCCTATTACAACTCCACTGGCATCACATTCCACAGTAAACAACTTATTAAAGCTAGGTAATAAAAGAATAGGTTGAGTTGCCACTTCTTGTTTCAATTTCTCAAAACCTTTCTCAACTTCTTGAGTCCACTTAAACTTAGTCTTTAAGCCACCTTTGATTGTATCAAGGACTGGTGCACATATGCCACTAAATTTCCTTATGAATTTTCTATAAAATTGAGCCAATCCATGAAAACTTCTTACCTTTGTCCCTGTGGTTGGTGTAGGCCAATTTAGGATAGCTTCCACCTTGCTTGGATCCATCTTCAATTATCCTTGTGACACTACAAACCCCAAATACACAAGCTCATGTTTGAAGAACTCACATTTCTCTAGGTTGATGGCTAACTTCTCTTCTTGCAATCTTTTAAGTACCAACTCCACATGCTTTAGATGTTCTTCTGCTGTCTTGCTAAAGATGAGTATATCATCAAGATATACCACCACAAATATCCCTGTAAAGTCTTTGAGCACTTCATTCATGAGCCTCATGAATGTGCTAGGGGCATTAGAGAGGCCAAATGGCATAACTCTCCACTCATACAACCCATCAGTTGTCTTAAATGTTGTCTTCCACTCATCTCCATCCTTGATTTTGATTTGATGGTATCCACTCTTGAGATCCAACTTGGTGAAGTACTGAGCTCCTCCAAGACAATCCATCAAGTCCTCAATCCTAGGAATAGGGAACCTATACTTGATTGTGATTCTATTTATAGCTCTTGAATCAGTGCATAACCTCCACTTGCCTCCTTTTTTGGTTGCTAAGACCACTGGTACTGCACATGGGCTGATGCTCTTCCTAATCAATCCTTGATCTAACAACTCCTACACTTGTCTAGCTACCTCTAGATTCTGATCTGGTGTAAGCTTATAAGCTACTTTATTTGGCAATGAAGCTCCTGGTATGAAATCAATCTGATGGCTGATGGCTCTCTTTGGAGGTAAGGTTGTAGGTGTACCATCACTAACTTTGTCCTTGAATTGTTCTAACAACTTCTGGACTGCTCTGGGTATGACTGATTTCTTAGTCTTGTCTTCATCCTTGGGTTGCAACATAACCACATATCCTTCACCTCCTTGATGTAGGTTCTTAAGGAACTCTTTACCACTGCTTAACAAGACACTAGGGGTCTTTGACTGTCCTTCTTCCTCCTCTAACAGTGACTGTAATTTAAATGTCTTTCCATCCTTCTTGAAAGAAATGGTGTTCTCTTTCCCATCATTAATGGCACCTCTGTCATACTGCCATGGTCTGCCCAATAGAAGATGGCATGCATCCGTGGGTAACACATCACATAACAACTTATCTTTGTAACCTCCAATGGAGAACTCCACCATTGTTTGTTCATTGACAAGAACACTTTGCCCTTTGTTCAACCATGTTACTTTGTAAGGGTTAGTGTGGGGTACCTTCTCCAATTTCAACTTCCTCACTGCCTCTTCTGAGATTATGTTATCAGTAGACCTTGAGTCCACTATAACCTTACACACCTTTCCAAGGATTTTGCACCTTACCCTGAATAAGGCTCTCCTTTGCTTTGGCTCTTCCTTGACCAGTTGTCTGATCAAAAATCTTCTAAACATCAGGTTCTCCCCCATTTCTGATTCAATGTGGTTAACCTCAGGTGATTTGGTACTCATGGTGTCATCTTGAGCATATGCCACTCTCTTTTCTGCATTTGATGAAGATGCTTTCTCCAACACCTATAAGCTAGATGTCCTATTTGACCACAATTATAACATTTCATACTAGCAAAGTATGAGTTACTTTTGCCTGCTCCTCTTCCTCTATTTGATCCTTCTTGAGATCCTCTACCTCTTCCATAACCTCCTCTAGAAGGTGTTTCACTTCCATGCTCTGTGAGTTTGGATTCCACTTGGTTTCTTTGTTCAGTTCCTCTACCTTGATAGCCACCTCTATGTCCTCTTTGATCTCTGCCTTTGCCTCTACTCTTAGAAGCCTGATCTTGTTTCCTCTTGCTTCTTTCCTCAATCTTAATGGCCAATTGGTAGCATTGGTGTACTGTCTTGGGACTTAAAAGAGTCATCTCCTCTTGAATGTTCCACTTCAAGCCATTAAGATACCTAGCCACCTTGAGACTTTCATCTTCTGAAACATTAGACCTCATACAAAGTTTTTGAAACTCCTCTGTGTAAGTGTTCACATCTTGGTCTCTTTGCCTCAAGCTTTGTCTCTTCTTATGTAATTGAATCTGATAATCATCTGGTATGTATGCTTCTCTCACTTTTGCAACCATACCCTTCCAAGTTGAAATAGGCTTCTTGCCTTCCTTTTCCCTCTCTGTCTGAATGAATTTCCACCATGTCAAGGCAGATCCTCTCAATCTTGATTTGGCCACCTTCATCTTTTGTGCTTCAATGACTCCATCACACTCAGAATGGTTTTCCATGCCTTCTATCCAATCCATGACTAGATCAGCTTCCAATTTGCCACTAAACAATGGTATGCCTTCAAGTGCTTTTCCACTCAAAGCTTTCAATGCCTTAAAGAACGGTTCTTCTTGCAGAACAGAGTCAGGTTCAGGGGTCTTGTCTTCCTCTGCAACCTCTTCACTCTTTGGTACCCTACCTTCCAATCTATCACTGACCTCATCGGCCTTGGTCTGCACATTACTCAATGCTTGCTCGAGTTGAGCTAGTCTTTCCCTCAATCTCCTATTGTCTTCCTCCTGTTCTTTGACCTTCTTTGCCAACTCAATGTTTTTCACCATGGTTATGGAACCACTGGATTCAAGGTCTGACATACAAGATTCTATCCCAAATCTTTAACTTGCTCTGATACCAATCTGATAGGGAGGGTTGGAGGAATCACTCCATGATTCCTGCTCTAGGTCTTACTTGGAAGACCCCTGCGGTGTCTCAATTCACCACCTTAACCTATAGGACCTATCTCTTGACTTGGCTCCCCTGGTTCTCCTTTCCAACCCAACTACCAATACATATTCTTCCAACCAAGACAACCTTGGTGCTTTCTTTGCAATCCTTCCCTTAGCCCTTAATCCACCCTAAAGGCTAACCTACTCCCAATACTAGATTTCATCTTTGCAGGGGTGTGGAGATGTTTCAATAGGTTCACACCATCACGTGATGATTCTTGAGGGTCCATCTACCTTCATTTTCCCATCTCTTCCACCAAACCCTCTTTTAGGGTTAAAAAGGCTACTAGCCTACGAGCCCCAATTAGCCTCCTTCTCCGAGAAATCAAGCTAGTACTTCAAAATATTCCAAAGAACATTGAATCTTTCTTTGGGGTTCCTGGTCCTCATGCTACCATTTGAAGATTTTAATGGTCTTAACCCTCAACTATCCGTACACCGGTTGGACCTTCAATTTAGCAAAATTTGGCCTTTTTGAGCCCTTTCCCTGATCACACAGCAGACTGTCATGAGTTTCTCTCACCAAATTGATTGATGAAGCTTCCTCCTTCATGCTAGGTCTTTGCAAGGCATTTGGTTGCCCTCTCCACACCATGACTTGACAGGGAATGACCACCCCTGAAAAATCAAGTGCCATGCACTCCATGTCTTCCCTAGCCGGACACTATCTGGCTCGCCTAGGAGAAGACTTCCATGGTGTTTCCTGAATTGTTAATGACTCCTACACCTACCATATCTACAATCATGGAGTCTAGTCACAATTCCCAAGAGGCCGTATGTTATGTACAAAGGGAATGTGATCTAAACCTCCATTTTCAACTAACAAACTGTCAAATCAGCAACTATGAAAGAAACAACTACCTACAAACAGAACTACAAACTGAATTAGGAATCAAAGCTACTACCACACAATGCTTAATTAACACTCACATAACACCCTACACCACCTATAGAATCAGATTCAATCCATGTAAGCTCTCTTTTGAACCAAAACCAAAAATTCACATTAAGAACCCACTGTTTTTCCTTTGAATTCAAACTCTCAAATCAATGTAAAAGCTCCCAACCTCAATTCCATGGTGAGATCACCCTTATATAGGGTCACAAAAGTAGTTAAGCTCGGCCTTAACCCTTCCTTGGCCGCTTGTGGCTTCCTTTAGCCTTATTTCAAAATTTAGGGAACTAACAACTAAATAGGTCTAAGAAGGTCTTAAGCACCTCAAACCTATGCAATGGTCAACATGAACTTAACAAATCAAAGTATGATCACAAAATGCCACTAAGGCACAAACATGAAGGAACAAGATTATGAAGATAAGTTGTCCTAGTCAAATTGGCCAAACATGACCTTCTAGACAACTTTCCTAAGGTGAACTATGGGGTGCTCCTACACCATTTACCCTAAACCCAAGGTAGAATCAACAATCAAATGATCAGTTTGACCATGTAGGTTATTCTCAATCTAAGATTTCAAGTAAAGATCAAATAAACAACCCAACTAAGTAGGTTAATCTCAACTTAAGGATTCCAATCAAAAGTAAAGCAATGATCAAGTGTTCATTCAAGTATGCATTAACATTATGATATCTCATCCTATCATATCTTTCATACCATCATTGTTATTAGATTGCTTAACCTTATCATTCCCAGGGTTTCCTAGCATTATAATCTAACAATGTCAAGTCACTTCATGACATCGATACATTTCACCTTCTTTATACATGTAGTGTAGACTATCTATGTATCAAATAACCTCTTAAGTTATTCATGCTACATTAATCCTATTATATAATACTATTGATATCATCCACTCCTTAATATGGAGTGTGTACAAACACTCAAAAGGAAATCATAAAAATATTATTTTCCTTTCCAATATGCAACTTTAATCTTTTCTCTATTCTAGCAATCTAATGTATTTCCCAAACAATACATTCAAGACACTCGATCTTTCCAAAATAGATAAAACATAGAGAGTAGAATCCTCGTGCCTATAAATTAAATTAATCCAATTGATTAGACTAGATTCCCTAGCTTAATCCCTTCCAAGATCATCTTGCAACTCTTCTTTATCTCTCCAACCCCACTTTCTCAATATTACCTCACACTAATCTCTCATAGTTTTCCTCACAAAAGACTCACAACTCAGAACTAGAATAACTCAGATAAAAATCAATGGAATGCAAGTGAATTGTGCATCCAAATGAGGAAATTATTTCCCATATTTATACAAAAATATGAGACTTTTTTGCTTACAAGAAAGCTATGCTAAACGAAACTCTTCATCTCTTAAGATCGACTCAACAACTAATCTCAATGGGTCGTAGCATTAAAACTCAATACTCAGCAAAATAGAACAGCTTGTCGATTCCCTTCGTGCCAATAGCACGCTGACCAATTCATATTTAGATATGTTTAAAAATAGAAAATCGAATTGTAGGAAATATACTTCTATTTGGTTTATGCAATTCATAAGTTAGCACCACCAAAATGTCTCATTCCCTATTAATCTGGTCGTTGTCATTATATAGAAGAATAATTCTTATTCTCACCTCTGCTTTAAAGCATTTGACTTGGTCTTTGTTTTACATTCAACACTTAACAAAGGTGTCGACTACATTTATAGCATTGCATATCAACTTCCAAGCACATGGAAATCTCTTCTTATTTTTGCATTTACATGCATTATTCATTGTTTATATTTATATCATAAGCTATGTTTATTTTCTATGTTATATCCGTTGAAAGCAATATTCCATGGCATAGGTTTATAACACATATATGCACTATGTTTTATCAGCGCTACCAATACTTATATGTGCTTTGTAAAGACAACGATATTGATACTTTCTTTTGAGCACTTCACAATATATATAAAAATGTATCTATATATGCATATATATATATATATTCATCAACAACAATCACAATAATAAACTATTTGATATTTGAATACATATTTCCATACTATCATTTATAAAAACAATATTATATGTAAATACTTATATACATATACATACATATATCGATATACGTGTATGGATGTCCCATTATGTCAATGCATGTACATATGTCAATGTGTGTATATATGTATATATCACATATATGTATTTACTTATATAATCAATCACATATACTTGCCAACTTATCGATAGTCACATATACATACGACGTATATATCCATATATACATGTCTATTTGTCCATTTGATACCCTCATACCCATGATAAATTCATCCATGAGCATGCATAGGTACGTCTACCTTCGTATACTCATGTACGTATTAACTCATGTGCATGGACTTATCATCGACATGCATATGTATATATACATTCTTTGTATACATTTTTAATTGATTACATAAAAACATATAAGAAAGAACTTACACATACCAAAGAGACTCAATCATATAACTCAAATTATGAACCAAGAAACCAAAGAATAAAACCAAATTCATTCAATTCAACCCCAGACTACAACCAAAGATTACTTACCCAATTCCCATGCTATTGACTTGACTTAACCAACTAAAAGTGAGTGTGTGTAAGCTTGATTAGGTTTCATTAAGGGTTACCAAACCAAATCCTTCTCCTGAGTGATACTTTCCCTCCCTTTTGGAGGCGTGAACCTGTCCTTGCATCCGACTTAGCACATAGTAACAATAGTCAGATGTTCACATGAAATCCACATGCATCATAAATCATTTATATTATAAAATATTTGCATCGACAAAGCATTTGAATATTCACATTGTAATACATATTCTTTCATTGTATTTCATCAGCATAAACATGATTACTCCTTCAAAGCAATAACATATTAATACCTATTTTAGTATTTCTTTCATTTATCAAATATATCGAAATCTTGATTTACATTCATCATTCTATTTACCCATGAAGGTCAAAGTAACTTAGTAACAAAGAGACGAGGTGTAACATGCTTATTATCAAAATTGCCTTTGTTGTTGTTAGCTTTCTTGTTCTTTCTGACACTATTGCCCTCTATTTTCTCTTGTGAGTCACTTCCTCTCTTAAAATTTCTGATCTAGTGGGGTTTGTCTCCTTTTGAAACTTTTTATTTCTGAATTGAGACTTAGAATCTGAATTCTTTCATAAATTAGACAACTGTTGTAACTTTTGTTCTTTCTTGGTGGCCTTCTCAAAGGCCTCCTCCATGGTAAGTGGGTTATGTAAGTCTACCTCTACTCCAATCTAGGGTCTTAACCCAAGTATAAACTTTTGGATTCAGAAGCACTCGTCAATCTGGTACTAAGGCACATACTTCAACAATTGAGTGAACTTTTCCCAATACTGTTACTAACATGCTCCCTTGAGCTAAGTTCTAGAACTCTATCATCTTCTTATTGAAAAAATGCTAAGGAAGCCACCTTTTTTGAAAATACTTGAGAAAATGTTCCTAGATGATTTCTCCAAGTTGCAGTTTTTGTTATGTTATTTGATTGTCCCACCATGTAGCTATCTCACCAAAGAGTTGATAAGTTGCCCATAAAGCCTTAGTTTCATTTGATAAATTTTGAAGCCCAAAGTACTTCATTTTAATGATCCATGCTTTAGCTTCGTCTCTAATGGTTTTTCCATCAAACTTTGATGGAGCAACCCTTTTCAAGTCTTTATCGAGCTCTCTTTTGATTCTAGCTCAGTTATCGACATGTGGATCTCTATTCCCTTGCGGTTACTCCTCAATCCTCTGGTTCTGACCATCTCGTATACCTCAAAATTGCCCTTCCAAATGGTCCATTATGTTTTCCTGTTGATTTAGGAGGTCGAGTATTCGATCCAGCCTTTCATTTTGACCTTTGCTTTGAGCACCACTTGAACCTCTATTCCCGGTGTTCACCATGATGGTTCATGAATGACCTGCATCACAACTCACATTTAGCACAATTGACACAAGTTTTCTATATTTAATTATTTCAACACATAATATTGAGTATTATGACATGCAATCTTAAAAAGATGTCCATGTTCATTTTTAACAATAATAAGTCATTCAAGCTCACAATTTTGAACACAAGAACAACTTTCTTTATTTATAATAATAATGGATTACAAGATCTTGATTTACGAAATTTCCTCCATACTAGGTGGTCTATTCATTATCAGATAGAGGACACTCCTATGGGTTCTCGTCAAAGTCTATTACAACCTTCTTGAAAGAGGTAGGATGTACATGCAGGGAATCCTTTTCCTCCTTAGTCAGAATGGGTGCATTGGGTCTGTACCCCAAAGGACAATCTTAGATTGTTGAAGGTTTCTTAGCTTTAACAGAATACTTAGACTCTTCAATTTTCTTGCCCCTCTCTAACTTGAGCCGAGTGAGGGCATGTGCCAAGGTCTCATCATTGAGAATCTCAAGTTGGACTTCGAGTGTTGGGTTCTCTTCAACAACTTTCTTTTTAGTAGTCCTAACGGTCTCTCCCTTATTTTTCCTTGTCTTTGACCTTCCCATACCTGCATTCAATTTAGGTTCATTAAACTCAAAATTGAATTAAGGGTTGACTAACCCTAATTTTGACCACTGTGAGCTCATAGGCCTAGAGATGAATCCTAAGCTTTGATACCAAATGTAATGTGTCATACATAAATAACACTCAAAATAAAATATGACATTATGAATAATAAATTAAAGACATGGTTAATTAACTATGTTCCATCATAGAACCATATGTCAAGAACAAATAATTTTTATTCATTTCCAAATGTCAAATTTACAAGTTACAATGTTTGACTTAGGCCAACATTGCCTCTTAGTCAACTTAAATTACTTCATGAAGTACAATTACAATAATAAAGAAAATGGAATTCCATGTGATTCCTCTTCAACTCTCACCGCATCCGATGGACGAGAACATGGTTCAGGCACTTTTCCACCCAACCATGAAGCTACACTTCCTTGGAATTCTTCCTAACTCGAAGAATACCCAACCCTGCATAGAATACTTAGCAAGAGATATAGTATGCAAGGTGGAATTTGGTGCGTGGCTAACATCTACATGCATTTATATCTACATTTACAACATGCAAGATCTATGTTAGGAAATGGTTGAGAGTTACATTATACAAATTATACCATTCAACATGATGGACCACAAACGCTTGGCCAACCATATGATGTATACAACTAAAATAATAGATTTTGGAAAAGAAAAACCTATACTCTTCGTTAACCCATTTTCGGCACTCATCCTGAAAGGTAACCTCCCACATGCATAAGATGACATAAATCTTATCCAATTTGCACATTATGTAAAACAATCAACTTGTTTTCTAGTAGTTTTGCTAGTCGGTCCCTTTTATAATGAGGAATCAAACAGTTAACAACATAGTTTACATTTGTCTCATCTTGGCTAATTCAGTTTAACGTTAAATGAAAGGAATTAAACTAGTTTTGATAATAATAAAAAAATTAGAAATTTAGTCACAAAACATAATCCATTCATCAATAAGAATATAATAATTCATGCATGGCTTTCACATTTCCAACATTTCCTTTATGAAATCTACGTATTTTAGATTAAGAGAAATAAGTAATTTAAAATAAGGTATATCGCATGTATGTGTAATGCAAAAATGGGAAATTTATGCATGTACACATATATGGCCTTCTATAAATAAAAATCTATATGCGTATATGTTCTTTGAAAAAATAAAGATTCATTTCAAATACATATTTCCATATTCAAGATCTCAACTTTCATCATAACACAATTTATTTCAACTGAAATACAAGGATCAAGTTCAGTCCCTAGAATTTTGAATAAATTTTAAACTCGACCAGAATACCACAAGGTGGTTCAGAATAAAGTGAAATCATCATTAGATTAAATCTAAGTTAAAATAGAGTTTAAACAATACTAGTTTCATTGTAGTTTGTTTTCGTGAAGAAATCACTAGTTTTTCCCATTTGTTCCGATATGTTCAATATGAACATTATGATACATTTATAACCACGTCATCATTGATTTCAGTAAATAAACATCAATAGTTGAAATGATTTTAATACAGAATTGGTATTTCTATTGTAGGAATTCTAAAATGATAAGGTATTATTTTACACTTAGATCGATGTAAGTGTTGTTCTGTTAAAAATAATAGAGTAAAATTGAAGTTATTCTTAAATCAAAATGGTAAATGTCGTTTGGTTTAAAGTTGTTCTTCAAATGAGAACTTATTTTCAAAGAATGATAAACTTTTGTATCACCCAATTTTAAACATCGTTTTAATATTGTTTAGAACAATATGTTGAACATCATTTTATTTTGTTCAAGTTATCCTTTAAAAGCCTTGTCTACCAAGTTGGAGTGATTTGCATGCGATCATCTAGAATGATAGGCATGTTTATGTTCAGCCTTATACTCATATCATTTAAGGCATCCATTATTTATTCCTTCAAATATTATGGAATCCGAATTAGAGCTTATAAGACTCCATTAGAGTCAAGTCATGAGCATGGTAAAAGTGATTCCTCAACATCATTGTATCACATATAAACACACTTAACAACTATATGTATATATATATATATACATTTTTATGTTCATCGTTTTGTTCTTGAAAGAAAATTAATAAAGAGTCGATGGGAATGCATCGACCGACCTGCTAAGGCTTTTTTTATATACACAGTGGATATTGCTCTGTTCTAACAGAGCTTTATGAAATGACCGTAAGAGTCATTCAAACTAAACAAAGCAATTAAAAATGAAGGAAATTATTATATTTAATGGAACAAAGGAATTGTTCCTTGGTTTAATCAATTGAACCATGGATTGCATGCACACTGGAATCGGATAAATACTTAGGTCTTTACCCGAACCAATGATATGAGCTTGATGGTGAAGCATCGCTCAGCCTTAAAGGCTATGTTTAGAATGGTTAACACTTAGATAGAATGATTGTGTTGTTCTACTCTTCCCATTAAAATAGGCTCATCTTAACAAATTTTAAGTTAAAGACATACTGTGAGGGAACGACGATAATCCGAAAACCATGAACATTTCCCTTTAAGGTTTGAACTCAAGAAAAACTTGATCACATTCAGGTCAACCATGCTTTTGTTTACAACAAGGAAATAATTTGAAAATAATGGGTTTTGGCCAAAGCCAATAACACACAAAGACAAACTATAGGGGAGACTTATACAGTCGACTCCCCTTGCTCATGAAATCACATGCAGAGGTTTTCACGACCCTGATACTTTCTCATGGAAATAGAACAGTCTAGGTATGGAAAACCTATGGGGTCGATGCCCAAAAGAATGGACTGAGACATGGTTTTCCTAATGATGGATTCAACATCAATATGTGAACCCAACATTAAATCAAATACAAAGACCCTCGAGTAGGGGTAACAATATACAATGATTTACTCTAGCAGACACAAATATATTAAGGGAAATAGAGATTTTTGAATGGAACAAAGAGAGCCTTGATAAGAAGAATGGAAAGTTTCCAATAAATTTAACCTTATCTTTGTCTTTTCGCACTCGAACAACAATGCTAAATACGTTGAAGGCTTGTGATTTTTCTTGAAAACTCCCTCTCTTCTATGGATATCAATCTTCTCTTTCTTTATTTTTCAGACCAAAAATCCCCTTCCATTGTGCTCTTTGTCTTATTTTTGTTTGTGATTCTTTTTCCCTCCTAAAATTTGTGTTTTTCTCTATAATTGGAGTGTTCAATTAAGTTAGCCACCCCACCTTCTGAATCAAATTCTCCCCTACATTTTAGGGATTATGGGAAATTCTCATTCCAATAATTTTCCATTTTGAAATTTGAAAAGCATCCCGAGCACAGAATATTATTTAACTATTTAAAATAATAACCTTTTAATTAACGATTTAATCTTTTTATTAAAAATTTATTCCCATAATTATTATTTCTCAAGTATTGTATTTATGGATTTTCTTCATTTTATTTTGATATACAATAGTGTCAAATAGACATGGTAGGAAAATTATCAAACAAAATTGTTTTCCACATGCTTAGGTCTATTTAACCCTTAATGCATTTTCTCATGAAATATTGATATCTATCAGTTGTAATTTCAATGCAAATGCTATGATCCTTCCAATGGTGTGTGCACATTCCATATTCCATCAAGCTTACCATTCATCATCTGGTTAAATACTCCTACCTCAGCCATGTTCTCGGTCTTCAACTTGTTCTTGCATTCACACACTTGCACTTATAGAGTTTCATCAGTAACCTTTAACCAATGCTAGAAATGAAAAGATTCCATTTCACATCATAAATTTCTTCTTTTGCATTCAATCACAATAATATAAATATATTTGAAATTCCATTGAAATCTTAAACTTATCACAAGTCAACTGATAAATTTTATTTTCCATAATTATTTAAATAACTTAACATTTATTAAATGCAAGCAAAATTTTGAGACGTGACACAAAATTCATTGAACTCATTTGAATTGGACTCACCTACTATGTCAAACCTCAAAAATTTGATCATTGCATTCATTTTATTCTCAATCATTGATTTAAAAATCTTGAATCTATTGAACACATCAAATTTATCTTTCAAGAAGGTAACCCATGTCATCCTAGAGAAATCATCAATAAAAAGAATGAAATACTTTTCTCCTTTTAGACTTTTTATTTTGGTAGCTCCACACAAATCAGTATGTATTGACTCCAAATGTTTACAAGAATAATATTATTTATACTTGAAACTTATCCTTGTCTGCTTACAAAACTAACATTCCTTGTACATTCTATTTGCAAGTTTGATTATCTTAAGCATCTCTTACCACATGCAATGAGCTAATCTTCACAAGATTGTCAAAGTTAACATGTCCCATTATCCTATGCCAACACCAAAATTTACTTGTTTGTCCTAGAAGACAAGTTATCTCATTGAACATCCCTTAGACTGTATATGTCACCTCTTGTCTAGATCCTTCAACAACCAATTGCCTAGACTTTTTTTTTTAATTTGACATCCACTTTTATTGAATATGAGATTATATCTATTTATACACATTTGAATAACACTAATAATATTGTGTTGGAGACCTTTGACATAATTAAAATCTTATGTTACGCTCTTTCCATCAATACTTATTGAACCTTTTCCATTGCAGAGTAGGAATCTTCCATGGAGTAGAGACTCTTATCAACCTTATTTATTTTAGGCTCTTTGTTTCTCTTTTCAGAGTCTTTCAAGGGACATTTAGAAGTAAAGTTACCAACCTCTCCACACTTGAAACATTTGAAAGGTAGCTTAACTTTGTACTTGTTGGTACCTCTTTTCAACTTCCTTACAAAATTTTCTTCCTCTTCATTAGTGTCACTATCTAGATCAGATTCCTCATATATTTCCTTCTTACTAGCTTTGAAGGTAGCTTCCTTATTTGGAATTTCTTTGTCAAACTCTCTCATTTCAAATTCAATAAAGGTACCATATAATTGATCCATTGAAAGTTTTTCCAAATCTCTAGCTTCCTCAATAGAAGATACTTTAGAACTATACGATCTAGGAAGAGATCTTGATACCTTTTTGACCACCATAGATTCTTCAAGATCTTCATCAAGACCTCTAATTGCATTGACCACTTCATCTACCTAGAGCACATATCTTGCAATATCTTCATCCTCTGATATTTTTTAGGTTCTCAAACTTGCCTTTATAGATCTACAACTTGGCTTGTTTTACTTTTATCTCTCCTTCATAGATGCCACTAAGTTTATCCTAGACCTCCTTTGTTGACTTGCAGTGCATTACCTTTACTAGGTCAAAATTTGATAGCCCACTCAAGATAACATTCTTTTCCTTTCCATTATTCTTATAAGCCTCCAGCTCAGTTGGATCAGTTGGAGGAGTAGCAAGAATAGTATATCGATCTTTGATAAATTTACAAACACCATACCCCAAAGAGGTCAGATGGGTTTCCATTTGGTATCTCCAAAAAGTGAAATTTATTTTGTCAAACCTAGGCACCTTGCAAGACCCTTCTTGTACCATCTTAGATATTCCTCAAGTTTTTAGACTTCTTCTAAGGAACCTAGCTTTGATACCAATTGTTGAACACACACTAGAATACTGAGAGGGGAGGGGGTGAATTAGTATTCTATCAAATATCAAACCATCTGGAGCAAATTGAAACTTTAAATTTACAACACAAATAGAAACATGAAAAATGAACACAATGCACAACACCAGATGTACGTGGAAAACTCTAAAGGGAAAAAACATAGTGATAAACACTGCTAGGAGATACTATCCTAATCTAGCCTCATAAATGAATAGAAATTTACAACTTTTTTTTAGGGATACAACCCAAGGAAGCTACTACTCCATGTAGAAAGGTTTTAGGGTCACTCTTAAGGAAGCTACAACTCCCTACAAAATTTATTTTAGGACTAAAACCCAAGGAATCGACCAATCCTTGAGTTGAGAACAAACTCAAAAAAGATTACAGAATGACAGTCCTTCCACTCTCTAAATCTAACAATTAGGCTCAATACTTTTGATGATTACAATTTTTCTTTGAAAACTCTTCTGAAACTTCTCCAAAAGTATTCTCTACAGCTTACTAGCTCACTGCTTTCAACCTTCAAGAATGTTTTCCTTTGACTCACTGCCTCCAACATTCAGTTAGGCACACTCTTCACTTCCCTTTTGTCACAAAAGTATGATCAACTTGAATCTGGACAAGATCTTCCACTTTTTCTCTATCTCTTTTAGTCACTTACATAAACATCATAATGCATTACATGTCCAAAAACTCACCCATAACCTAGATCAACTAGGTTTACAATATATACATGACATTACATTGATTGCATTACATATGTCAGCCTACAACAAAGAATATTATAATTATAAGTTGGAAAAAGATCAAACAACATGAAACGTGTAGAGGGAAAGACCCAAAAGGACTACATGCAACACTAAGAAGAGGAGCACACCTTTTGGATTCCAACACATGCTTAACCCGGTCCTAAATATTCTTCACAATATCAATCTTCAATGAACAACATTTGTACGCTTTGCAAATTTAAATTATGTCGGCCTTAAGCAAGAAAACATGTAGTATGTCGACCTTCACAATATTAGCAGTACACATGAATGATAAAAATTTACCATCACTTATCCCAGATGAGTTGGCATGACCCATGCAACACCTTCAAACACTCCATAGACTCCGCACAACCTCAACATATCTTAGTTAGCTAGGCAAAAGAATAACCTAGAAACACCTTCATTTTGGACCACAACTTGTTCCATAGAAACTAAAAAACATCTTATAAAGCAACCAAAAACATAACATGATATTTAGGGACACTCTCATACATCTATTTCACACCTTGATGCAGTAACAAGTTGGTGTAAACCAACAGACATTGAAACCAGTCACCGAACAACACAACCTTGAACACTGTCACTTACAACTTTTTTTGTGGAAAGACAAATGATATGAAACTTTGGATATTGCACCTTCACAGCATGTTCAACTTAACTTCTGAACTTCGCAACCATATCCATAAATGCAGGGGAATTCAAAGCCAAACTTGTACCACTATGACCATCCTCATAAAACAACACAACCTTCAAACTTTTACTTCCAAAACACCTTTCTTGTAACCCAAATAAACTAAAACTTGGACCACACATGCCCTAACACACCATGAATATATATTGCAAATTGTAGGAGCACAAAATAATCAATGGAGAAATGCAAAGCATCTCTCAAGGACTTTAGCAACTAGTCAGCCAGATTACAACTCACTTTTGACAACACTGACAACCAACTTATCAAGCTACAAAAATTTCAAACATACTTTTGACATTAATGACAACCAAACTACAACACCTACAAGGTTTTAAAACCCTACAAATAAAGAAAAAATGCCTCATCAGTGGAAAAGTAATAGATCTCCTTATTAAACACTAGTATGAGGTAGAGAGGTAGAAAATAAAAAGATTAAACACCAAGAAAAACACCACTCAAGTAAAAAATCCACCTATCAAAGAATTGGATAAAAAAATAGAGTGCTTGCAGGTGTGCAGTTGTATAATCCATACAATTCTATGGATTTTTGTATAGATATACAATACCTAAAAAACACCTCAAAAGAAAATTGGGCTTCTTTTTTAATGTTTAGATAAGTGTTCCTAGGGTTTTGACACCTTCTAGACTCAAGGGAAGGTTTATTTTTCTCCAAGAGACATTCTATAATACCTGATGGAAAAATCCTTAAAATTTGAGAAGGGATTTATTTAATCCATGCTTTGATTCCATGTTGATGAAATGGAGAGTCCATGGGAACATAAGTCAATCAACAAGACCCAAATAACCTTCTACAAATGAGAGCTATAAAGAGATATTGATATTTCCACATGAAAAAAAAATTATAAAATAAATAAAATGTTAAAAAATATTTGCTTTATGTGCAAGGGTAAAAAATATCTAAGTGAGCTTAATAAAAATGTAATTAAGTGTAACTAAATTAATAATTACACCAACATTTCTTTCAACTTCAAATTTTAATAGATGATCATACATGGATTGAGTTCAAAGTTTCATATGTTTAAATTGTAGGTGAAGATGATAAAAATAGATTTGTAGTGATTACTCTTCTTACAAGTTTGATATAGTCACAAGATCTTTGTAGATATCTTCAAAAGGAGGCACAATATCTCTACCTATTGGAGAGGCTTCTCCTTATGGTAGAATATCAACCAAAACCAATACACATCAATTAGTCCATGCTAAAAATTTCATTGTATGATCCTTCTTACCCACTTGAACCATGGATATTTGAGACTGTAGCATCGTAAATTGTCACTCTCAAAAATTTCATACTATGTTTTGTTCCCCCTAAATTATTGAGCTTAGTTGGCCCCCTAATTTCCTAAATTATGCATTCTAAGGCCCATTTTTACCGTTTTTCAATAGATTGTAAGCATTGAACAAATGCGTTTGATTATTATTTTTCCCCTGACATTTAATATCCTGAAGAATAGGGCCAAGACCCATTTGCCCTAGGGCAAATGGGTCCCCTTATTCTATCGGGGACCAATTTTGGACATGTCAAAGTGGCCATCTTAACATTCAAATTTCAAATTTCAAACGTCGACTATTGGGATCTATTTTTGGGGAAATTTAATAAATGCCTATAAATACCTAGTATTTTCACCATTTGAAACTAGAAAGAAGAAAGAAAAATAAGAAGGTTTAATGAGAGAATTCTTGTCAAGAGTAAGTCAAGAGCAAAATTTTAGAGCTTTATTACAACAATTCAAGATCCAAGTATAATGTAAAAGTGTATGTGAGATCATGTTTTATTGTCATTGTTTTGTGAAGGTTGACCCCTTTTGTATGTCTCCAAAGCATTCAAGCAATCAAGCAAAAGAGCTCCAAGAACCTTGGGTGATGTGCATGACTTCAATCCTTCAAGGAATCCATTGAAGAGTGGTGAGTTACAACACTTTGTGATTTCATCACTCATTTCCTATCCATTATCATTTTATCATTGACATTTTCCATTGTGGAAGTAGAAACACTTACATGGGATTTGACTAAGGCAAACCCATAAGTGGTGGAACATCTCTTTTCTTTGTGAATGTGCAGATCTTAGGTTTGAAGAGGATTGAAGAAAGACTGAAGACAAATTGCTCATTATTACATTTAAGGCCCTATATCTTGTCAACTCATGTAAAATCACCTATAGAATTATCTGGTAGTGTTGTGACAACTCTACATGTAGAAACAAGAGTCTCAAATCCTATATCGTCCTATAGGGGCTAAAACCATTTTTTTGGGTAGGTATAATATCCTCTGCACTTCCCAAATCTACCTACAAACTGTTGTTTTAGTTTGTGCATTATCAAAATCTTACATTTTTCATATTAGGGTACATAGCTGAGTTTGGTTAATCATAGAAAATTAGTTCATTCTATTTATAAGGCTTAAAAGGACTAGATCTAGGTCTGATTGACTCACCTTGATGGGAAATTCAATCAAAACACCTTGTTGACTTGCATCCTAATGTACCTTTATAAAAGGAGAAAAAATTAATCCTAGGTTTATATCCTAAACTAAGGGTTTCCTTCTTCTTACGTTGGTGAACCTAAAATTTTGACATAATAAGCCTTCAAAAATTTGAAGTACTTCAACCCTAAATCTAGGTTTTGCATTGCATTGTTTTGCATTTTTCATTTAGGGTTTCATTTTTGCATCATAAAAGATCACAAAAATTCAAAAAACTTGCATTCCATATTGCATCATAGGTTGTCATAGGATTAATTTCAGTCATTTAAGATTAGATTTAAATTCAAATTGCATTCATTAATTCATTAAAATCTTAAATTGTTCATTGCATCCATTTAGGCATCTTTCATTTAGGTCAAAAAGTGAAAAATTGTATTGTTTTGTTTCAAATCACCATTATCAAAATTTAACATATTGGAATTAATCAATTATTGCATCTTAGCTCTAAAAATTGCATTCAACATTGTCATTTATTGTTCAATCATTTTCAACATTGTTGCACACTTGCATTTTCAATTTCAAAATCATAAATTGACCAAAATTTGGAAAAAAATTAATGTCAAACCTGTTTGCACACAATAAAAAGAATCTATAAGCAATCTAATAAACATTCAATTTTCATTTTTTTTTAACCCCTGTCAAGGACTCAGATGCCTTAGGTCACCTTTGTTCTGTTATTGGTGGCTCAAAAAACTTTTGTACAGGTCTCTATCTTTGTATTCCTTGTCTTATTTTGTTTGCAAGTATTTGATTTGAAATTTTGGAAGATTATTATCGCATGTTAAAGAAAGTTTCCATTTTGCTTCATTTGTTGTAATTTTTGAAATAATTTTGCATTTCAGAGGTGGAAACTATTAGATCTATAGCACAACTATTTACATTCTCTGAAACATTGCATAATTGAGATAGACTAGTTTCATTTTTGTAAAAATTTAAAACCTAGGTTGTTACAACACATTGTACAATTTTAAAACTTACAAAACAACAAAAAAATTAATTGTACATTTGGGTTTGTAAGGTACCACACAGTTAGTTCCTATCACTAGTGCCTCTAAAACTGAAATCTCAAAAAAATCCCTAATAAGACTCAGACACCCTAGTGAGTCCCAATCCTCCATAAACGTACCTAAGATCTCCAAAATAGGTTAATACATGTTAGTTTTCATACCTAGAACCTAGTTTCCATATTTGTGCTTGCATCAGGTCTATTAGTTTGTTTCCATTTCTAGTTTTCCTTAACACATGTAAACCTAGATTGAAATTGAAATTTAATGATTAAACTTGGGAAATCATAGTAATCTAATCATGTTAGATATCTTTCCACAAGCACATTATATATTTACCAATCCCTTTAGTTGTGATTACTTTGACATGTTAGATGATTCCCTTGGGGGATTCATCTCACCTAGACCATCCACTAAAGCTTCTAACATTCCAAAAAATGCAATCATTGATACTCATGATAATTCTCATAATATCCCTCCTAATTGTGAGAGTATCTTAACAAAAGAAAATGAAATCATTGACACATTTATTATTATCACTTTGCCTAATCTTCATTCACCTCCCAACACCTTCCCTACTTGTGAGAACACTTTGGTACAAGAGGATGCAATCATGAACCATCATAACAATCATAGTTTTTCTTCTCTTGATACCTCACCCACTTGTGAAGAAGGTATCGTGGTGTTAGAGAATCCAATCATTGAGTCTCATGAGAATCTTGTTTGTTTCTCTCCCAATACCTCCCTTGGGAAGATATTGTGGCATGGGAGGATGAAATCATTGATACATTTCTTTCAAAAGATAGTAAGATGCATGACATGGATGAAGATTCTAATTTGACATTAGATCCCCCTCCGTAGAAAATCATCAAGTAAATAACTCAGTTGAGGTTATGAATGCAAAAGTAACAATTTGTTCACCTCCCATTATAGTACCTCCTAAACCCCCTGGCCATATCTTGAACTTTGCAAAACAACTCACTAGTAAGTGTGTGTCACAACAACCAAGTTATCATGAAATTGCTCACATATATAACATTGCTCAGTGTAGTGGTAAAGAGTATGATCTTGTTGAGAAACTTTGTTGTACTCTAGCAAACATCTCCCTTTGGGATTTGATTTAAATATCACCTACATATAATAGGATACTCCAAGAGGTTTTTTAGAAGGTTGATGTTCCATCTCCTGTTAGATCAAATGATGTAGCCACATTATTTGATTATATTCAAGTGATAGCTTTGGATATTACATTCTCTTGACATGAGTTACCCTCACTCGAGATCCAAAATAAACATGAAGACTTAATGATAAAGGTTATCATTAATGAAACTAGAGTTAGACATACTCTTATAGACAATGGATCAGGTCTTAATGTTTGTAGCATTGACCTCCTAGATAAAATTGGTGTGGACAAGAATCTTATAGAGCCCAATGATGTTAATATTAGTGGCTTTGACAATGTTAATAAGTAATCACTAGGAACGATCACATTACCCATTGAGGTTGGACCCGTATTTTTTCCTACTCCTGTCCATATCATGCCAAGCCCTCTTCCATACAACCTTATCCTAGATATATTTTGGATTCATGCTATGAAGGGAGTCCTATATAATCTCCACCATGATATGAAGTTTTATGTTGTTGTTTAATGTTTCTTTCTCTAGTTGCAAACGGGTTGAACAAATGATTTTTTTCTAGATTTTTCTCAATTTAGGACAATGTATTTCAAAATACAGGTGTGAAACAAAGGTGAAAATGTTTTTACAAGTTTTGTATGCAATTTTGAGATCTAAAATGCAATAATTCACTAATTCTTAGATGCCAGAACCTGAAAATGATGATTTTGATGCAATTTTGAAATCAAATAATGCAATGTTTTCCACTTTTTGAACTATATGAAAGATACCTAGAAAGATGCAATTATGAATTCCAATTTTGGGTTTTGCATGCACAAACAAACTAAGCAAATAGAGATAACAATATGTGAAAAAGATTTCAAAAACACCTGTACAAGGATAGGGTCAACCATTGGCGATTGGGTCCTTGATTAGGGTTTTGAAAACTAAAAAATTGAATATTTAACCTGGTGTTTAAGGTTTCTATTTTTGTTTACAAATAGGTTTGATAGTGGTTGTTTTTCTATAATTTCTTTAATTTAAGACGATGTAATTCAAATGCAAATGTGAACTAATAAAGGAAAAATTTGAATGCAATTCCCATATCTTAATCATGCAACAATTGACTGAGTCTAAGATGCAATATTCTAAAAATTATGATTTGATGCAAACTTCAATCGAAAAAATAGAATTTATTTCACTTTTTTAGGCTTAAATGAAAGATGCAATTTAAATGCAATTAAAAATTTCAAACTTTAACAACCTAATGCATGTAAATCAAATCAAAAGATTACTGAAACAAACCCTAATGCAACCTATGATGCATTATGTGATGCAATTTTTTTGAAATTTTGATGCTTTTAGAATACAAAAATGAAACCATAAATGATAAGTGTGTTAGTTTTTGAAGTCTAAATTTAAGTTTAAGAAACTTCTTTTTCGAATAGATGTTTCCCCTTCCAATTTAGAAACATCTAGTTCGAATAGAAGCTTCTAGTATCTCATTCGAAAGCTTTCCCTCTTTTATAAATATGTCATTATTGATCTCTCCTTTGTATTGTTGAGAAAAAGAATTAATTGTTGAATTGAAGCTTCTGATGTAAAGAGATTTTCTAAGATGATAAAAGCTATTGATCCTTGTCTTGTGGTTTTTTCCTCCACATTGGAGGTTTTCCATGCAATCTTTGTGTTCTTCGCAATATCTTATTTTGTTGTCTATTTTATTTACTGTGTTTAATTTTATTGTTGTTGTTATTATTTTTATTCTGGCTTAAATTTCATAACAATTGGTATCAGAGCGCCAGGTTGCTGGAAGATTTGGTGTGTGTAGGTTTTTTTTTTCTTTCTTTGAATAGCATGGAGGTCACAACGAGTGACATGGAGAAGTTAAATGGGGCTAATTTTGCCTTATGGAAATCCCAAATGGAGGATATATTAATTTTGAAAATCAGTATTTGCTGCTCGAAGGAATATCAAAGAAACCCACATCAATGGCAGATGAAGATTGGAAAAAGATGGATAGAAAGGCAATTACAAACATTCGTCAATGCCTGGCTAAGAATGTGTATTTTAATGTTGCAGGAGAGAAGATAGCAGCAGAACTATGGAAAAAGCTTCATGATCTATATGAGAAGAACACTGCATCAAATAAATTTTTTCTGATGAAAAAATTATACAATCTCAAAATGAAGGAGGGTGCTTCAGTAGAAGAACATTTAAATGAGTTCAACATAATTACTAGTCAACTTGCCTTTGTTAAAATCACTTTGGATGATGAGATTAGAGCCATCTTATTAATGTGTTCAATGTCAGACAACTGGGAGAATTTGATCGTAACTATTAGCACTTCGGCACCTGGAGGAACTCTGAAGTTTGATGATGTCAGTTGCAATTTAATGAATGAGGAGCTACGACGTAAATCAATGATAGAGAACCAAGGAGGAGAAGCCTTAGCCCTAGCTGATCGTGGTAGAAAATTTGATCGAAACCAACAAGGGCGTTCGAAGTCAAGAGGAAGATCAAAATCAAGAAGAGGTAGAATCACTTGTTATCATTGCGGCAAATTGGGACACATGAAAAGAGAATGTTGAATCTGGAAGCGAGAGCAAAAGGAACAAAAACCAGCAAGTGCAAATGAAGAAACTACAACTGTTGCATCAAATGGTGAGGTATTAATTACTGTTTCATATGAGGATGCATGTCTTTGTACTTCTAATCATGATATTGATTGGATTTTAGATTCTGGAGCCTCCTACCATGCTACCCCAAGCAGAGAAAATTTTATTTCTTATAAATCTGGTAATTTGGGTAAGGTTCACTTGGGTAATAATAATTTATGTGTATTGAGGGAGTGGGAGATGTTTTAATAAAAACAAAAGATGGTTGTAGTTTATTGCTTAAACAAGTTAGACATGTACCAGAGCTTGGAATGAATTTAGTTTCAGCTGGAAAGCTAGATGATGAAGGCTGCCATATAGTATTTGGCAAGGGATGCTGGAAAATTGTAAAAGGTTCGTTGGTTGTTGCAAAGGGGCAAAAAATAGGCACTCTTTATACATTAAAATTGAAGCTGCAAAAGCCAGATATTGCTATTGTTGCAGAGGAGCCTGCAGCAGATTTGTGGCACAAAAGACTTGGACACATGATAGAAAGAGGTCTGAAAATACTTGCTGAGCAAAAGCTTTTGCCTAGAAAAAAAGGTACATAATTTAAATTTTTTGAACATTGTATTATGGGTAGACAGAAAAGAGTGTCATTCTTAAGGAATAATTCAAAAAGGGATACTGAAATATTAGATTTGGTGCATTCCAATGTTTGTGGCCCAATTAATATAAAATCACTAGGAGGGGCTGCTTATTTTGTTACTTTTATTGATGATGTATCAAAAAAGGTGTGGGCTTTCCTTATTAAAAGTAAGGATCAAGTTTTAGATGTTTTTCAAAAATTTCATATGGCTGTTGAAAGGGAAACTAACAAACTTATGAGATGTATTAGAACAGATAATGGTGGGGAGTATTGCTCCAAAGCCTTCGAAGAATATTGTAGTAAATATAGGATAAAGCATGTCAAAATAGTTCCTCTCACTCCACAACAAAATGGGACAGCTGAGAGAATGAATTGGACAATAATGGAGAAGGTGAGAAGTATGCTTTCAAATTCTGGTTTACCTAAACATTTTTGGGCAGAGGTTGTTCGTACTGCTTGTTACTTAATAAATCGCTCTCCCACAACTTCATTAGATGGAGGCATTCCCGAAAAGGTATGGACCGGTAAGGAGTTATATTATTCTCATTTGAAAGTTTTCAGTAGTGAAGCTTATGTGCACATTCCTAAAGAACAGAGGTCCAAGTTGGATGAAAAATCATTGAAATGTATTTTCTTAGGATATGCTGACAATGAGCTAGGTTATCGGTTGTGGGATCCTCTAAAAAGAAGAATTATCAGAAGTAGGGATGTTATTTTTAATGAAGGAAAAATGTTTTAAAATATTAACAAAAGTGTGGAGATGCAAAAATTTGTTGAAATTAAAGGACAACAAGAGGAGCAACTTGAAAATCTGCCACCATTGGAAGAAGCCACTGCTGAAAATAATGACCAGCCATTACAGCATAATGGAAATGAGGAACAACAAGAAGTAGAAGCCGTGCAAGAGCCATTACAAGATATTTTGGCTCACAGATCTGCTAGGCCTCATAAGGTTTCACAAAGATATTCTCCCTCTAATTATATTTTATTAACTGATGAAGGTGAACCTAGTTGTTTTCAGGAAGCTTGTATAGATGAACATAGTACAAAATGGAAGAAAGAAATGGAGGATGAAATGGACTCTTTGTTGGAAAATAGAACTTGGGAGTTGGTAAAGCTTCCAAAAGGAAGAAAAGCTCTACAAAATAAATGGGTGTACAAGATCAAACATGAGGGTGATGAGAAGAAGAGATACAAAGCAAGGTTAGTGGTGAAAGGATTTGCTCAGAAAGAAGGTATTGACTTCAATGAAATTTTTTCACCTGTTGTTAAAATGTCATCCATTAGAATTATTCTTGGTCTTGTTGCTACTCTAGATTTGGAATGTGAATAGTTAGATGTAAAGACTGCCTTCCTTCATGGAGAATTGGAAGAGGAAATTTATATGGAGCAGCCAGAAGGTTTCAAAATAAAAGGTAAAGAGAACTTGGTTTGCAGGTTAAAGAAGAGTCTTTATGGGTTGAAACAGGCACCTCACCAGTGGTATAAGAAATTTGATTCATTTATGTTGGAGCATGATTTTAATAGACTAGAGACTGATCATTGTGTCTACATCAAAAGATATGACCAAGATAAGTACATTATATTATTGTTATATGTGGATGATATGTTAGTTGTTGGACAGGATAAGGATATGATTAACAGGTTGAAGAAGGATTTGAGCAGCTAGTTTGCAATGAAGGATTTGGGTTCAACACAACAAATATTGGGCATGAAGATTATTCGTGATAGAAAGAAGAAAAAATTATGGCTGTCACAAGAAAATTATATTGAAAAGGTGCTTGATAGATTTAATATGAAGGATGCCAAGCCAGTTGGTACACCTCTTGCTTCCCATTTCAAATTGAATTCCAGTTCATGCCCTTGTGATGACAAAGAGAAGGAAGAAATGAAAAAGATTCCTTATGCTTCAGCAATTGGTAGTTTAATGTATGCCATGGTATGCACACGGCCAGACATTGCACATTCAGTGGGAGTAGTTAGCAGGTTCCTTGCCAATCTAGGCAAACAACATTGGCAAGCGGTGAAATGGATGTTAAGATACCTTAAGGGTACTAGTCATTACTATTTATGTTTTGGTTATTCTGATATGGTCCTTGAAGGTTTTACAGATGTAGATATGGCTGGAGATGTGGACACTAGAAAGTCCACCACTGGTTTTCTATATACATTTGCAGGTGCAACAGTGTCTTGGGTATCTAAGCTACAAAAAATAGTAGCTCTCTCCACAACAGAGGCAGAATATATAGCTGCAACTGAAGCGTGCAAAGAGATGTTGTGGATACAACGATTCCTTGGAGAGTTAGGCATAAAACAAGACAAGTATGTGTTATATTGTGATAGCCAGAGTGCCATTCACTTGGTGAAAAACCTAGCCTTTCACTCACGAACCAAACACATTGACTTAAGGTATCATTGGATTAGACAGGTGTTGGAGGAAGGAAAGCTACACTTGGAAAAAATCCATACAGCTGAGAACCCTGTAGATATGTTTACAAAAATACTACCAAGAGCCAAGCAAGAGTTATGTCGGAGCTTGGCAGGGCTGCAGATGACTTTATGCATAAGCTTGGGCAAGGATCAATAGCTTTAAGATCATCTACAATTGCAATTTGGTATCTAGGAGTCTTGAATTTAGCTTCAAGTGGGAGAATGTTAGTTGTGAAGGCTAAATTTAGCTTCAAGTGGGAGAATGTTAGTTTTTTGAAGTCTAAATTTAAGTTTAAGAAACTTCTTTTTCAAATAGATGTTTCCCCTTCCAATTTAGAAACATCTAGTTCGAATAGAAGCTTCTAGTATCTCATTCAAAAGCTTTCCCCCTTTTATAAATATGTCATTATTGATCTCTCCTTTGTATTGTTGAGAAAAAGAATTAATTTTCTGAGAAGAAGAATTAATTGCTGAATTGAAGCTTCTGATGTAAAGAGATTTTCTGAGATAATAAAAGCTATTGATCCTTGCCCCGTGGTTTTTTCCTCCACATTGGAGGTTTTCCACGTAATCTTTGTGTTCTTCACAATATCTTATTTTGTTGTCTATTTTATTTACTGTGTTTAATTTTATTGTTGCTGTTATTATTTTTATTCTGGCTTAAATTTCATAACTAAGTGCAAACAATACAATGCAAAACCTAGATCTAGGGTTTGAAGGATTTCTAAATCATAAACTTATGATGTCAAACATTAGGTTCACCAAAATGAAACATAAAAATGTGGTACACCCTAAATTTAATGTACCAAATCTATAGTGCATTTTATTATTTTTATATGTTTTATTAGGATATAGATCAAAAAGGTGAATAGATCGACTTTCAACCTCAATGGTGAGCCAACCAGACTTGGATCTGTATCCTTTTGAGGATAGGAATGATTTGGAAATTATTGTGATTGATTTCCCTAATTAAAATATATGACCTAATGCAATAAATTTAATTATCTAACAATTTATAAACAAAATCAATCAAGTTCCAATAGATTTGGAACATTGATTTTTTAGTGGCAATCTTCACTAATTGGTGAATAGTACATATTGACCAAGTCAAAATTGGCAAAAAAATTACAACCAATGAGGTGGTCAAATTGCCTGGATTTTATGAATTATCAGTCCAATGCATTTCCATTCTCCATCGATTTATTTTATGAGGCATACGTAATTAATATTTTTTCCATAACAAACTACGTGTTTCAAACAAACCGATTAATATTTTCACCTAGAATCTCAAAAGAATGTTTTAAATCACCTACATATTCGCCAATACTATTAAAACAACATTATGTATCAGGACACATTTCGCCAACATCATTAAATATTCACTATATGTGAGGACCCATTTCGCCAATTGAAATTTACAAATAATTGCTTATGAGGACCCATTTTGCTAGTAATATTAAAAAATAATTGCATTTGAGGAAACATTTCACCAATTACTATGAAACCTCCATGCTAATCATGGATCCATAATCGCCTTGAAAATTACAACGTATGTGTTCCATCGAGTTTTGATTCGCCCAACATTTAAATATATCATTGTATAATCACCGCGGGATTCACCAAATTTTTACTATACCATTTAAAAATCTTGTAAAATTTTCCAAATACAGATTGATATAAATACAATTGAAACTATTTTGTTCTTACACATTTTGTTCGATTCCAAACTTGTGAGATCTTGATTCAAAATTTGGACTTGGAACCTTGATCATAGGCAAGTTAAAAACTTACGACTACAAGCATTTTGTATTAACAAATAGCAAGTCCCTGAAAACCTAAAGGTAAGCGATCATTTATTCATAGTGTCATAAGATTTTTTTATCTCTTTTTCATTCTTGCTTCAATCTTAAAGATGATATTGAGTAGGGAATGGGATCTATATTCTATGTCCTTAAATAAGAATATATTTTTCCTAACTTTTATTCGAAGTGAGAGATCAAGATATCGAGCAACAAGTGCAACAAAGGTAGGACTTCGCAGGGTGGTGAAGGGATTGGGAGGCCATCAAAATGCCCAAAATGTAGAGTTACCATAAAGTCTTACTTTGAAATTAGCAATTTTTCTAATCCATGAAATCAAGATGGAGCTACATCATCAACTCTTGCACCAAATATTAATGAAGTCATTCACAAAACCTCAATGAAAGATGGGATTGAGTTAATCGAGTCAAGTGAGGATGGAAATGTTGTAGAAGATGTCCCAAGGGATACCCTAGTTAGCCAAAATGAGATAATAAATTGGATGAAAATGTTGGCATCGTAGATGATGTTGTTAGCAAGATAAAAATCCAAATAAAAAATGATGTGTGAGCGGGATATGACAAGGAATTTTCATTTTGATTGGGTGTCAAAGTACCCATTCATTAAAACAATAGAGAATTCAAATAAAGATGAACCTCCAACAAAATGTAAGTGTAATATTTTTAGTTGGGAATGTAAAAGAGATAAGAAGTTGCAATTAAAGTTTGACACTATAGAAAATCATATCAGTAAAATTTATGAAAAACAAATCATAGATGGAAAGGAAAAATCAGTAGTAAGATGGAAATCAAAGGAAGAATGTCTTCATGTTAAGTATGCCCTAGAATATGATGAGCATATGTAGAGAATGGAAAAGCTTGTTGCACGTGGAGGTACAATTGAAGCTCAATTTGGAAAGGTAATGGTAGAAGCACAACTAGTAAAATTTGTTCAGATGAGTGTTGTTTTCATATTTTTTCTAGAGGGCATCCTATGAAAAACTACCTAGAATATTTTAATTTATTCTTTTTTGGGTGTTCCTAACTTTCCTAGCGCACATTGTTCAATAAACGCTAGATGGGAATGGACAAGTTGTCTTGTTGCGATGGAAAAACAAGATTTACAAGAGAAAATAAAAGAGTCAAACTTCATTGCATTATCTTCAGATGAAGTTACTATGGTAGATAATACTTATTGGGTATGTATGCATGTGTATAATATACACCAACATGTCCATCAACCTCATCTTCTCTATGTTCATAAAACGAAGGACATTTCAACATCAAAAAATCTATTTGAACTAGTTTTAAGAAATCTATTTGAACTAGTTTTAAGAAATCTTTGAATGAAATTAGAGGTATAGACGACTTGACAATTGCCAAAAGTTGGTGTGTGTAGGAGCTAATGGAGTTACAGTAATGCAAGGTCACAAGAGCAGTCTTTGCATAAAGTTACAAACTACTTGTTCACCATACATGATTAGTGTAGACACTGAAAAATGACTAAGTCCTGCGACTGCATTTTCATCATCAATTCAAGATACCCACAAAATGATTAAATGGTTTAATCATTTGATCATAACTTAATATCACATTTCCTATAATTAATTAAATAGTTTTAACCATTTAATTAATTCATTTTCATTATTCTTCTAAAATTGATTAATTAAGTAAATTACATTAAGTTATCTTAATTACGTCGCTAATTAATTATAATCTCTTCTTTGATTAATTAAATAAGTTTCCTAACTTTATTTAATTATGTCATTTAATTATAATCTTTTCTTTTAATTAATTAAATAAGTTCCATAAATTTATTTAATTAAGTCATTTAAATTAAACCAAATTCTCCCTACATCTAATTAAATCATATTCTCCCACATTTAATTAAATAAATGATTATTTGTTTAATTAATTATTCTATCTTCTCATTTAAAGTGTTTCCATAATTGAATATTTCATTTTGATTATGGAATCATGTACACACAACTTATTCTACAGAGAAAGGAATTAATTTTATAATTGATTCTTTTATTTGAGCACATGTCTCCTACATTTTTAGATAAATATCTCATGCATAATTCTCTCCACTCCTGACTAACACTCTCTCCCAATTCACTCACTTAATGGATTTGTCATCTCCTTTTGACTCACACACTCTTTCAGTTAAATCTCTTGACTAATAAATCAAATAAGCTAACTATCCAATCAATCTAATCAATCAAGCCACTTAACTATTCAATCAGATCATCACACTCAATTTGGACCATTCGAATTTAAATCAATCTCGACTATTGAATCCGTAAAGCTTCTATAAAAGAAGCTTTTTAATTCTATTTTTGGAAATCACAATCTTCAAATTTTTGATATCAAAATACTTACAAGCTAATATTGCATACTCACGATCTGAGGGCATTGAGCAATTCAAAGCAAAGTTGAGGAGAATAATGGAGATGAGTCAAGCAAGCATGGGAATTAGGTGATATGGTTCTTATTTAATTGAATTACTTTGTTGTATTGCATTTCATTACGGATTTGGGGATCTTAGCATGATCTAGGAAACTTGTGATTTTTATTGTTATGCTTTCTTTGTTCTTGGTTATTTTCTCTTATCACATTTGGTGAACCCGATGTGAAGTAACAGACTTTAAAAAAAATGATTTTTGCAAGAACAAGTATGGATCGAACATCTGATCCATAGAACGACGCATCTGACATCATGAACTATATTTAAAGAGGGAAAATGTGGCATCTAACTTCAAGGGACACATATGTAGCTTCTTGCAACACATCTGACTGGTGAAAATAATTTTCTAATTATCAAAATTCTGAGTTTTGATTTTAATAATTAAAGTTTGTTATGACTAATTCAGAGTTTACAGCGTGTGATCTAGTGGATTTAACCTAATTTTTATAGGATGATTGATAGAAGACAAAAGATACAAACTTTTAAATTTTTAATGTGTGGTCTTGCAAGACGATTGTCAAAGAAAATGATCTAAAACTTCTATCTTATTTTTCTTTCTTCCATACTTTGAGTCTTCACATAGGATTTTTTTTATTAGTTAAATAGTTAATTAACCTTACTTTGAGTCTTCACATAGTAGTTTTTTGTTTAATTAGGGTGAATTTATTACTATTATTTATACTTGGGAAGGTTGGTAGGCTCATATTCTCTCACCTTGGGAAACCTCGATGATTAGAAAGCCATACCCATCCACTTTTATGTTTACCTATTAGAGGGCCTACCTTAGTGGGAAAAATTAATCACCCCAAGGGAATGACCCAACTGGAAGTGAGCTAAATCTAAGCTACTCCCAATCGGTATATAAATTTGAATGTTATCAGAAATCTATAGCATTATAGGTGCGGATGTCTTATACAGACAAGTGATTCCCTCAATACCCGTGTGGTACATTAAAACCTGTAGAGTGTAACCTCTATAGGCTAGGAGTCCTCCTTATTAGAGCTAATCTTGCCTCATGTATAACCATTTGAACATATGTCCTAATTAAAAAGCCTTTTTATTTAGATTGCCAAAAACCTTCTATCTACTGGTGCAAAAACGGTGGTTTTGAAGCCGACCCACATTATACACGCAGTCTAGTAGTAGAGATGACAAATTCCTGCTCATTCGAGAATTTGGATCTTGGTGCACCCGAGAAGTGTGTGTTGTGGAGTGGAACCAATGCCACTAAGATCCTAGGTCATCCACTCTAGATAGTGCAATTGGAGCTAACTCTAAGTGGGAGTCTAGTGGATATTGTCATTATCAGTCTTAAGATTGTAAATTGTTTGTTTACTTATTTCAAACACTCTGCTTGGCATGTCTTATGTGTGTGTTCAATCAGATTTGATCAAACAAAAACATCCAAGGCTCAATCCTAAACAAGTCAAAAAATGTGTCAAAACTTAGGACCAGTTCACTGTTCAACGCATCTGTAGCACATAAACCTGCATCTAATATTCTGAGTCGCAATTACCAAAACCTGCAACACATCTGACATATTAAACTGCATTTGTGAGCTTCTAGGATGCATCTAATCTTATGAACCGCATTTGTAGTCTGGAATGATGTATCTTCCTATCACAGAAAATCTTACACTTAACAATCTAAAAACTTAGAGGAAACCCTGTAGGATCTCATTATCTGGTCTACTCTCTACTGAAAAATGGATCTAGACGTGAGACTTGTTCATGTTTAGGTTTATCCTCAATTTTTCTAATTAGATGATTTTACCAATAAACCACATTCGTTAGTTTCTATGATGCATCTAATCGTTTGAACCACATTTGTAGTCTGGAACGATGCATCTACTTATCACAAAAAATATTACAATTAACAAACAAAAAACTCAAAATATTTACTGTAGGATTTCATTATCTGATCTAATCTCTATTGTAAACCTGATCCACACCTATGAATTGCTCATATTTAGGTTCATACTTAGTTTTCCTAGATAGTTTCATCATTGCATTACTTAGATCATCCTTAGCATACTTATGGAAATTCTTGTCCATAATACACTGTATACCTTAGGGTAGATAAACTATCTTACCTTGATTGAAAACAATGATTCAAATATGATTGCTCTTGACATATCATTTTACAATCTGTCCTTTTTCATCTTAGTGGAATTCCTCAAACTCACCAGGCTAGTTTGAACTCCACCCTATCAACTTATCACTTAATCTTTTCGGTATTGATCCTAAAACATCATTGGCAATCCTAGTTGGAACCTTGCATCAAACATGGTCAGTTAGTGACTCATCCCTTAGTTATCCAAAGGTATTAACATATAGTTTGCATTATACCTTAGTTATTGCATGTCATAATTTATTCCAAAAACCACAAAAAACATAGCTTAATTTTCACATCCTAGATATTTGCATTTTAGATGATATCTTAGGTCATACCTTATATTCCAAAAAATACAAAAAGAAAACCAACTTAGGTAGTTGCATACCCTATGATTTTTACATTTATGAGTCATCCTCCTTTGAGCAAGTCATATCTTATGGTCCAAACCAGATTACAAAAGAGACAATTAGAAATGGACCCTTATCGACAACGTGACGACCTTTACAATCCCACTAGTGAAATGAACCTCGGTCCTACAACTCCTAAAGTCAATACCAATACCACACACATTGGGTAAACATCACAACAACCTTTAAAATCTAATCATATTTTAACCCATTTGAAAATTTCCTCATGAGAGATGACCAAGGCCGTATCACTGTTGAGGAACTTGAGGTAGTAGCCCAAGATCCTGAGGTGGTTAAATTTTTCGATCGACCCTGAGATATTTTTATCAAAACTCCTAGAGGATAGGGTTAAATTACCACCTAGATTTGACATAAACACGCTACAAGTGGTGCCTTCACCTAGAAATGTCTCAAACCAAAACCAAGGACCTACAACACATATTCCACAGAACGTTACACCTCAGGTAAACCTCAATATACATTTGGGAGGAGCAACATAAAGTGCTTCAATGATTCACACTACTCCCACTTTTGGGATGCCCTCCATAGCTCCACCTATAGCATCATCTTTTACATAGTCCATGACACAAGCTGCGACCCAATCAACATCAGCGCTTGTAACACAATCAATAGCACAATCAACGGGCACTAACCCATTTGGGACCTCAACAAACACTATGAATACCTCCTCAAACAATCCTAATGGATGCAAGAGAATAAGATTTTCAGGTTCAAGACCCACATCCATGGTTAATGTTAAGGGTACCACATATAGTCATGATATCCCCAAAAATAATACTCCACAAGGACAACAAAGTACACATACATCGCCTCAAGTGAATCCAACACAACCAATATTTCAATAAAATACCTTTACGTCAAACACATCACAACAAGGTATCCCTCCACAACCCACAAGTTAGAACACACAAGCACAACCCAACATGAACCCCTCATATACACATATACCCCAGGTACAACAACAGGCGCCTCCATACACCTATCAAGTATCTACACAAAATGTGGGACCCAACAATACAAATGACATACCAAACCCACAAGTGGATGCTCTAACTACACAAATGCTTGCTTTATAGAAACAAGTTGAGAACATGCAAGTAATAACCAAAAAATCCTGCAACATGCAGGACCTACATCCATAGCTCTTTGATAGGACTATTTACATGCCTCATTTTCCACAAGGATACACAATCCCAAACTTTCCAAAGTAAAAAAGGGACAGGCAACCCGATAGAACACATCAGAGAAATCAACATGGCTTGTGTTGACATTGCATCAGAGCATACATACTTGATGAGGTTATTCCCTATAACTCTTATGGTTCATGCACTTGAGTGGTTTTCACGATTACCTGGAGGCATACACACATGATCTGAGTTAGCCAACAAATTTGTAGACAACTATACCTTTAACATCGAAAACGATATCACATTAGACACTTTGTGTACCTCGAAACAAGAAGAGGGGGAGTCCTTTATCAAATACTTCCAGAGATGGAGAAACTTGGTGAGCTAATGCCAGATAGAGATCCCTGAGAAACAAAAGGTGGACATGTTTGTTGAAAACCTCCTAGATGCTTTAAAGGATCCCTTGCAAGTTCATTGTTGTTCCCACTTTGTAGACCTAGTTGAAAAAGGAACAATGATTGAGAAATCACTTATCACTAAAGGTGCCCTTAAGCTCACTAAGAGTACAAATAATCAACACACGTTCAATGACAAAAATAAATACTGGTCTCAAAATAAAAATGTCACAAACGACAGGGTTGTCGATACCAAAGCAGTAAACAACAGTGGTCTTGTTGTCACTTTGAGAGGACCTGGAGCATCAACAACTACACTCCAAACCCCTATAGTAACGACCAATTCCATACAAAATAATCAAGGACTAGGAAAACAAAGACCACCTAGGCAATACGTTAATGCGAATACACTCCCCTCAGAGAACCCATTGAGTTAATACTAAAGAAATGTGTTCAATCAAGTGTCATACAACTACGGGAACCCACACCTGACATGTCTAAATTTAAACCCTCTTAGTAGGATGATAACACCTTTTATGAATACCACCAAGGTAAAGGACATAAACAATTCGCTTGTAGACAACTAAAAAATATTATTCAAGACCTTACCGAAGAGAAAGTAATAAATGTAGAGGGACAAAAACAACATACTTCCAACAAAGATCACATGATCTACAAGAATCATCTTCAAGACCATGGTTCAGGGAAAGCCTCTGGTTCAGGTACTAATAACAATAACTCAGCCAATTATATGGCTACTAGCTATAATTACACCAAAATCCTCCATCTTTGAGCTACAAATGAACATGTCAACACCATTATCATCAAGAATACCCCAGAGTGTGTTGCGAATGTTCACAGGACTAAAATAACCATACCTAGCCCTTCGCCTCCCAAGCATTCCCAAGTTAAAGCCCATTTTAATTTCTTGTATTAGCTAGGAAAAACCTTGGCACAAATATCCATACTAGATCTGCTATGCACATCACCTAAGCATAGGACCATCCTATATAAAATGTTGAAAGAGATTGTTGTCCCAAATAACCTTGATGTTGACCGATTTCAAGCCATGGTTGGATTCTTGGCGAGCTCTCACCATGTTACCTTCTCTGATAAAGACTACTCAACCCAAAATATGAACCATAATGACTCACTACACATTGAATCCTTCATCCATCGACATATGATCAAATGAGTCTTGATAGATGGCAGAGTAGGATTGAATGTTTGTTCCCTAAAATTGGTTAAGACATTGGGTTTCTCTAAAGCATGTGTGGATAAGATAAAGAGCATAGTCATAAAAGGTTATGATAATGATGAACGAACCTCTTAAGGCATAATAACACTTCCACTACGAGTGGGACCCATAATGTTGGATATGAATTTCCAAGTATTGGATCTAGAAATCCCTTATAATCTTCTCCTAGGATGACCATGGATTCATGCCATGAAGGTTTTTCCCTCCACATATCATCAATGCCTAAAGTTCCCCTACAACGACACTGGAATTACTATCAAGGGTGATCCTGATCCCTTTGAGTATTGCATTAACCTAAAAAGAGTCTCTAAATGTTAGGTGCCACTTAACCGTGAAGCCTTGATGTCAAAATCATCCAAATACATTGATCCCTTAACACTTAATAGGACATCTACTACCACTCGGTCATCTGCCTTCAAATCCTCTGCTTTCACTGTCAAATCCCTATACCCCAAGATCTAGATCTAAGACAAGGGATGAAAAGAATATAATATGAACACTACCTTCTGCATTACCATGATGCCAAAATCACCAAAGATATATGGAAAGTCATGTTACAACATGGAACCTAAGGTCCTGATTCATGTACCTTCTAAAATTACTTTCCTCAAATGGGGAGACCTTAACAAGGAAGATATTGAGGATGTGTTTGATTGGATCTATAAAGAAGAGGTGACACCACTTCCAATAGATCAATATGGTAAAGGTTTCTTGATGATGCAAGCAAAAGGTAATGATGGAACCAGTGGGTTAGGCATAAACAAAAATGGAAGAACAAAACCCTACATACCTACTAAATGGGAAAAGAATCTTGGGCTAGGGTGGAATCCACTGAAGATTGGTTCCACTAAAATCAAATTTCCTTCAAATAAGGAAGTACGTGCTTCTGAATGTGTCGAGACATCAAATGATTTTGACAACAACTTTTATGATGACAATGATTCTAACAACTGGGAATGGGAATCCTATGCCTATAGTGCTTACGAATTAGATAACACTTTCCATGATCCAGACACACCTAGCCCAAAGGTAACCAATTGTATGAAAGTCAACATTTGAGACAATACCTCAATCCTTACCTTATTAGTTGCTTCCCCATAATTTGAAAATATTGATGATGGAATTTCCCTAGTCTACCCACAACCGGTTGACTGGGACCAACAAGGTCCTATTGTTTTGGATACCTTTGAGAATAATGAAGCTATTGTTGAGTTCATGGGACTAAGAGAAGGAATGCCATGGGGAGACCATAAAGTTGGTTTCACTATAGAACTTGATGTGGTAGCGTACTTCGGGGAGACTGCATCACCCTCCAGTCACAAAAATAATAATAAAGAGAAAAAGGAAATGTCTTTGGGTGAAAACCATGAGGCACCCTCTGATCATGAAAAAGTAAAAAAAAGGACGTATCCGAAGGTGAAAACCTCCCTGAGGTGCCTAAGGATGGAGGGTTGTAATTTCTCCTCGTCACACAAGAGCAATCACCCATTCTAATTGAAGATACACAAGAGGTCAACATTGGAGTACTTGAAGATCATAAGATAGTGTTACTAGCAGCTTCCTTGACAGGAGAAGAAAAACCCAACTTCCAAGCATTCTTCAGTCAGCGCAAGGGTAATTTTTCCTGGTCATACGTTGACGTGCTTGGGTTGGACCATGATCTAGTCTTACATCACTTTCCATTGAATCCAGATGCTAAACCAGTAAAGAAAAAACTTTGGAAAATGCATCCACATATCGCCTTGTTGGTCAAGATAGAACTAAAGAAATTCTTGGATGCTGGCTTCATCAGGTCTATAGATTATGCAGACTAGATCTCCAATCTAGTACCTGTCACAAACCCAAATGGTCAAATCTACATATGTACTGACTTCAAAGATTTAAACAAGGTGTGCCCTGAGGATGACTTTCCTCTCCCCAGCATCGACATGATCGTGGATCTTACAACAGGATACAAGATGTTGTCCCTTATGGATAGTTTATCTGGCTATAATCAATCAAATTCATATTGCTCCATAAGACCAACGTAAAATATCTTTCACTTGTCCCTAGGTTACCTATTGCTGGAACATCATGCCCTTTGGATTGAAAAATGCAGGAGGTACATACCAGCGGGCAATGACTACAATATTTCATGACTTGATGCATACCCTAATGGAGGATTATGTTGATGATCCCCTGGTAAAGTCCTTAACTAGAGCTAATCATCTAAAGGTTTTAGACAAAGCCTTTCAATGACTAGAAGAATACAAGGTCCATCTCAACCCAAAGAAGTGTGTCTTTGGGGTAAAATCCAAAAAATTGTTGGGATACATTATCTCGCATAGAGGCATAAAAGTTGGTCTCACCAAGGTGAAAGCCATCATCGACATGCCTTAGCCGAAGAACATTGAATTCAATTAAGGACATTACAAGGGAGACTGTACAATCTATTAGGAGATTCATTGCTCAACTCGCTGACAAATTCCATCAGTTTCAATACTTGTTATGTAAAGGGATTCCTTTCATATGGACCGACAAATGACAAGAAGCATTTCAACAAATAAAAGAGTATCTCCTAATGCTATCTATGTTGATGCCACCAATAGATGGGAAGCCCCTCATATTATATTTTTCTACAACCACAATAGCACTAGGGGCACTACTTGCTCAAAATGACCATAAGGAAAAGGAAAGAGCAATCTACTATACTAGCAAGACCTTGGTGGGGTATGAAATTAACTACACTCCTATAAAATGGGCCTACCTTGCAGTTGTCTTTACAGTACATAAGTTAAGGCATTACATGTTGAACCATCAAACAAAGCTGGTAGCAAAAATTGATCCACTCAAGTATCTTTTTAGTAGAGCAGCGTTAACAGGGCGATTAGAAAAATGGGTCATGGTCCTCAGTGAATACGACATCCAATATGTCGAGCACAAGGCAATCAAAGGACAAGTAATAGCGGATCAACTCGAAGACATTCCAACACAAGCAAAACATCCCCTCATTGTTGATTTTCCAGATGAGTCACTCTTCATTATTGAGACAAGTAATGCATGGAGGATGTACTTTGATGGCTCCTATACCAGTCATGGGTTATGTGTTGGGGTAGTGTTTGTCACCCCACAAGGTGACACGATACTGAAATCATTTAAAATAGCATTCCCTTGTACAAATAATATTATAGAATATGAGGCCCTATTAATGAGATTGTGTACGGCGGTCAAGTGGAAGATCAAAAGTATACAGGTCTTCGAAGATTCATAGTTAGTCATCAATCAATTCAATCATGACTATAACACAAAGGATGAGAAATTGACTCCCTATAAGAAAATGGTCGACAACTTCAAGCTTTACTTTGTCAACATCACCTTTTATTAGATACCCCGCATACAAAACAAAGCAAAAAATGTCATGGCAACCATTAGATCACTCTTGTACATACCTAACAACGCATCACAATATGATTTCTTGGTAGAATGGTTATTGGTCCTAGTTTTCGACATCCCAGAATCCAAAATGGTTTGTGAACTTGTTGTTCCTGAGTCACCTTGGTACCTAGACACTTATAATTACCTCCATTCCCAAATTTTACTTGATAACTTATCCAATAACCAATGCAAGAACTTCATTCAAAAGTCCTCTCGTTATGCCATCATCAGGGATACCTTGTATTGATGAACCTTTGACAATGCCCTACTTCAATGTCTCGATAACATGGAAGCACAAACAACCTTATGTGAAGTGCATGAAGGAATTTGTGGTGCCCACTCCAGTGGTCCTACTTTATCCAAAAATATTATGTAGTTGGGATACTATTGGCCGAATATGGAACAGGAGGCATATGATTTGTCAAAAGATGCAGAGAATGTTAAGTTCATAGTGGTCTCATTCATGCTCCAACATAGGAACTAAGGCTTATCACTTCACCTTGGCCCTTTGCTCAATGGGGACTTGACCTCGTGGGAAAAATTCACCCCACTTCCTCAAATGGCCATAAATTCATTATAATCGCCACTAAATACTTTACCAAATGGGTAGAGGCCATCCCCCTTACCTACATCACTGACAACCAGATCACAAAGTTCATTCTTAATTACATCATTTGCCGCTATGGTATTCCACAATCCATAATCACAAACAATGGTCATCCCTTCAAAAACCAAGATGCCCATGAGCTGTGCAAAATTCCAAATCCAACACCATTTTTCCACTCCCTACTACCCTCATGGCAACGGTCAAGCTGAGGCGTCCGATAAAACCATCAATAAAATCCTAAGAAAACCGACAATGTCACTGGCCATGATTGGCACATCCAACTCAACCCTGCCTTATGGGCATATCGATCTAGCATTCGTACTCCCACTGGGGCCACCCCATTTTCCCTAGTCTTTGGTTTGGAAGTTGTTCTCCCCATTGAGGTCAAAGTCCTCTCTCTCCGAGTTTCAATGAAAGGGTTAATCAATGATGAAGAGTACAAGATATCTAGGTTGCATGAGCTAAAATTATTGGATCAGTGAAGACAAAAAGCACTGACCCACTTACAAGTATAACAAAACCCTCTTTGCAGAAGTTACAACAAGAGGGACTTGGTTAGACATTTCAACATTGGTGACCTAGTACTAATGCAAAATCCAAAAAACTAGGTAGAATGAGATAAACTTGGTAAGTTTGAGCCTAACTGGTTAGGCCCTTATGTCATCACAACTTCCTTCGGTCTGGTGCATATCAGTTGTCTACTCGAGAGCGAGAACCATTATCTGAGCCTATAAATAGCTTACACTTGTGCAAGTTTTACACATAGCCTCAGAGAGCTCATTCAAAACCACAAAATTAAAAAAAATAAAAATAGAAAAAACCCAAAAAAATAGTAGAGAATTAATCCATCCAATAGTGAAAACCATCTCAATGGCGCTTTGGATAAGTACCATGGTGAAAACCTGGCAAACAGGAGCCATGTGTAGGCAATCTTCACTTTGTCGTCTATTATCACTTCAAATGGTTTTTCCACCTTCACCCATAATAATGTAATTATCCCTCCTTCATTCCATGACACCCACAATAAAGGTAGTTGCTAATCCTATGACTTGAAATTGGTTGATGCTTGTAGCATACCACACATAATCCCTCTTACCATCCAATCATACATAGTACCTGACTAGGGGAAAATACCCAACACCCATTCTTGGTGGAATAAACCTCTAGATATTTGGAACCTAACACACTTGGAAAACACAAAAACATGTCAAAAATGCAAAAACATTCAGAAAAAACATGTCAAAATGCGAAAACATTCAAAAACGTGTAAAAAATGCAAAAACATTCAAAAAATGTCAAAATCCCAAAAACATCTAAATAATCAAAAACTACAAAAACAAAGTCAACGTATGTTGTGTCAGTATTTTTCATAGTTGAACTACGTTGCCTTTGCAACTGGATGTAGGCAAGGCCATCTTTCGATGTTCCCCCGAGGCATTAGGTCAGTTCCTTCTAGGTTTGTCAAATAAAACACAATAAAATCATGACTTACTCTTTGTCAAATAAAGCAGTCATGCTCTGTTGAACTACGAGGTCTCTGCATGTATAACATAGGCAAGGCTAATCTTTAATCAGCCCCCGAGGCCCCTAGGATAAGTCCTTAGATTAGGTTCATGGTCAAAATCTCAAAAAACATGAAAAACATTGGAAATTTTGGAAACTAAAACATTTGTTAAACATCTTGAAAACATTGGTCATACAACGAATGACTTGAACACAAGGTCGAAAACCATGCACAATCCAACCAGTCGAAAATCAATCCAACATCAAATCTATCAAAGCAATCATTTAAGGGTCTTCAAGATGTGTCCTTCTTGACGTCAGAATCTTTTCTGTCAAACAATTTAATCAAGATATGTATTTCTTGAATCAACATCAAATATATCAAATCAATCATTTAAGGGTCTTCAAGATATGTCCTTGTTTCCAAACTCTTTTCTGTCAAACAATTTATTCAGGATAAGTCTTTCCTGAATCAACAACAAATCTATTAAATCAATCACTTTAAGAGTCTTCAAGATGTGTCCTTGACGTCAGAATCTTTCTTGTCGACTACGGGCCTTGAAGATGTGTCCTTCTTGATGTTAGACCCTATCATGTCATCTATTCAAGATGTGTCCCAACCCTGGCAATAATCAAATTCGACATTTAATTTTTCTTTAGGATGTGTCTTTCCTAAAGAATGACTAGTCAACCTCGTCATCACCAAGTCAACCTTGGCAAACAAACAAAGATCTAACACATATGTCTTGACAAGCATTTTTTCATTTATTTTTCAATGATTTGATATGACCATGTACCTAGCCATCTCGACGATGTCCTATGAAGGATTTAGAGGAGCGACAATGTTACATGAACGTATCTTTCTTTTTGATTGACTGTCTTATCTTTTTGAAATTGGCATGTCACTAACCACCTCAAGGATGTCCTGGCAACATGATTTAGAGGAGAAACGATGTATCATGATGATTGTCTTATCTTTTTTAAATTGTCATGTCACTAGCCACCTCAAGGATGTCCTGGCAATAGGATTTAGAGGAGCAACGACGTATCATGATGATTGTCTTATCTTTTTGAAATTTTAATGTCACTAGCCACCTCAAGGATGTCCTAGCAAAATGATTTATAGGAGCAACGATGTATCATGATGATTGTCTTATATTTTTGAAGTTGTCATGTCAATAGCCACCTCAAGGATGTCCTGGCAATAGGATTTAGAGGAGCAATGACGTATCATGATGATTTTCTTATCTTTTTGAAATTTTCATGTCACTAGCCACCTCAAGGATGTCCTAACAACAAGTTTTAGAGGAGCAACGACGTATCATGATGATTTTCAAGTATATTTTTGAAGTTGTCATGTCACTAGCCACCTCAAGGATGTCCTAGCGACAAGATTTAGAGGAGAAACAACGTATCATGATGATTGTCTTATCTTTTTGAAATTGTCATGCCACTATCCACCTCAAGGATGTGCTGGCAATACGATTTAGAGGAGCAACGACGTATCATGATGATTTTCTTATATTTTCGAAGTTGTCATGTCACTAGCCATCTCAAGGATGTCCTAGCAACAAGATTTAGAGGAACAACAATGTATCATGACACATTTTCTTTGTATTATTGTTTGTGGTTTGTCTCGACAAAAATACTAGGAACAATTGGGTTCCTAAGTATGAGTCACGACAATCCTTGTCAACAACTTTTTTTTTGACAAAAGCACGACATTGCACACCATTGGTCTACCTCATATCATGGTGTTTCTTGTCTGTTGCAATAAACCGCCCAATGATAATTAAAATTCAAATGCTTGGTATAATGACAACAAAGTGACGAAATATCTTTCTTTCACACTAATATAAATCATCTTCAAGCTAACATTCTTCTTCCATGGAATTGGGATGGTGTATCATGACACACAAAAAACACCCGCATTCATTACAACATTAGAGCAGCATACATCTTACATTCATTTTTCATAAGGAAATAAAAACATCAAAACATTATCATATACATTTGCATAACATGATATATATATATATATATATAGATAACACAATGCATACGATGACTATATATCATAACTCACATGCATCCATTACATCATAAATCAAGTGCATCAATCATAATTAAAAGCATACATGATCATCATCACATAAGCATGAATCATAAAGGAATCATCAATGCATCACTTCCAATGACCATTTCACTTACTAAACCTCGCCGAAACTGATTTCTTTCACCACCAGTGAACTTCTGGTTATCCAATTACCTAATCGAGACAATTTCCAATTTTTTTTTACTTTTTCAAAAATGCGTCAATTTTCTTGAGGGGGCATACCTTTACCTATTTCATACTGGGGCATGACTAGGGCATGTTATTCTTTATTCTTTAACACAAACACCGAAATGACATTATGTCAAAGAGGGGAAAAATGTAGACACTGAAAAATGACTTAGGCCTGTGACTGAATTTTTCATCATCAATTCAAGATACCCACAAAATGATTATAACTTAACATCGCATTTCCTCTAATTAATTAAATAGTTTTAACCATTTAATTAATTCATGTTCATTATTCTTCTAAAATTGATTAATTAAGTAAATTACATTAAGTTATCTTAATTATGTCACTAATTAATTATAATCTCTTCTTTCGATTAATTAAATAAGTTTCCTAACTTTATTTAATTCTAATCTCTTCTTTTAATTAATTAAATAAGTTTCATAAATTTATTTAATTAAGTCGTTTAAATTAAATCATATTCTCCCTACATCTAATTAAATCATATTCTCCCAAATTTAATTTAATTAATTAATTAATGATTATTTGTTTAATTAATTATTCTATCTTCTCATTTAAAGTGCTTCCATAAATTGAATATTCTATTTTGATTATGGAATCACGTACACACTTCTTCCACAAAGAAAGGAAATAATTTTATAATTGATTCTTTTATTTGAGCACGTCTCCTACATTTTCAAGTAAATATCTCATGCATAATTCTCTCCACTCCTAACTAACACTCTCTCTCAGTTCACTCACCTAACGGATCTGTCACCTCCTTTTGACTCACACACTCTTTCAGTTACATCTCTTGACTAATCAATCAAATAAGATAACTATCCAATCAATCTAATCAATCAAGTCACTTAACTATTCAATCAAATCCTTGCACTCGATCTGGACCATTCAAATTCAAATCAATCTCGACTGTCGAATATGTGAAGCTTCTATAAAAGAAGTTTTTTAATTATATTTTTGGAAATCACAATCTTCAAAGTTTTGATGTCAAAATACTTACAGGATAATATTGCATACTCACGATATGAGGGCATTAAGTAATTCAAAGCAAAGTTGAGGAGAATAATGGAGATTAGTCAAGCAAGCATGGGAATTAGGTGATATGGTTCTTATTTAATTGAATTCCTTTGTTGCATTGAATTTCATTATGGATTTGGGGATATTAGAATGATCTAGGCAATTTGTGATTGTTGTCATTGTTATGCTTTCTTTGTTCCTAGTTATTTTCCCTTATCACAATTAGCATTCACTACATGGCCCACAAGAATTAATTTAGTATTTAGAATTGTAAGCAAGTTTCCTACAATATCAAAAGTTGAAAATCTAGTATGTGAGCTCTGCGCATACTTTTGTTGAAGTCCCAAACATTTTGCGATATTTTAAAATGTTGTCAAGGGAATAAGAGGAGGAAATAATCTTCTTAAGTATGTTGATATCATATGGATCTCCTTGCATGGACCAATCCAATAAGTTTTTTAGAATACCGTTCCTTGATTGGAGTAATGTACGAACATTGCAACATAGTAGACAAAGCTCTTGACCTCTTATATAGGTCAAGTGATATAGAGACACTCTTAACTTTAGCTGGTATTCTCCCCATGCTAGATGAAATGAAAAATCTTGTGAAGAAAGCCCAAGACAAAACTATGTATATCTATGAATATACTAAACTACGTAGAATGACATGCATGACCCTTGATAATCTATATCTAGATCTAACAGATTATCCATTTCAAATTCCAGATTTTGTAAGCGGATAGTTAATTATAGATTTCAATAATCCTGAAAATTATTTACAGTTAAATGCAAGAGAGAAACTATGTGTCTTTGTATGGGGATTTGAGATACTAATGTACTATTATACAACGATCAAGTGCTCTACCAAAGAAGTACATGTTACAAAGGAAGCTTTTAATGACATTGTTAAATTTGTAAGTGATAATTTAAAATTTATTGCAAAATATCTTTCCACAGATATTTATATGAATGATTCCCTCGAGAAAAAATACTTGAAGTCATGTCTATTGTGTATCCTCAATTTTGGATTCCAAGCAATCGAGAGAACCCAAACTATTTTCATAAAAAAGTAATTACCTTGGCCGAACAGTTTTCAAAAAGTTCAGAATACAATGGATAGAAAATATGAGGAATTATAAATGAAACTAAGCTTAGAGAACAAGCTAAGCATTTTGCAATAAGTATGATTGACTAGATTGAGTCCATGGAGAATCCCATGGAAGCAGGATCAATAACAAGGGTTTGGACAACCTTAGATCAAAGTGAAATATTGTGTGATTCATTATCAGAATATTTTAAACTTGTTGATTTATTTCAAACAATGATATTGGGGTCGATGGAGGATGAGAGAGTTTTTAGTGCATTGGGGGTTTTTGAAATCAAAGATAAGAAACAAACTAGACAAGAATTTGGAAAATTTCTTGAGGGTGTTTGCAACTAGGTATAATGTCCAAAGTTTTCCTTTTGAAAGGGCACTCACAATATGGAAGTCCATATGTGAAAGAAGAGGGTTGTGCAACACTTCAAATGTTGGTGGAAATGACACAAATGTTAGTGACACAATGAATGTTGAACTTGAGATGCATTTATTTGGATGCATGTAGGGTGAAGAAAATGAAGACTTGACTCAAAGTCAAGACAACTCTCAATCTCATCGTCAGAGTGAGGACTAGGACATGATTTGGAAAATGGAAGTAATTTAGCAATTTTTAGGTATTTATACAACATTTCATGAATCATATTCCAAATTGTGGTTGATGATATTTTATATTGTATTCCATGAAATTTCAAATTATGAATCAAATTGAATAAATTAACATATAATTAATAATTTCATATTTTAATTATGTCATACTGATAAGTTTTACATGTACTCAGTGATTCATCATTCAAATCAATGCTAAATAACATATTAACAACAATAGTATTGGTGTTTCCAACTCATTATATTTGATGAATAATCAAAAGAAATATTAATCCATTCCTTGAATAGAAGTTCACACTTCAACATCCATAACTTTCTCATGATGTGATATGAGAACTTATAAATAACCCTTGATTATTTTGAGTCAAAAGATAGTGAATACAATACTGGAGATCATGAAGGTCGATATTCAAAATTAAAGAAATACACTGAGTATTTGAGTCATATGTTGTTATTACAAACAAAAATTACAATATTTTCTTTGTGCTATCAAATAGTGAAATTATGAAATCTCCAAGAGTTACTTGGCACCATGTATAGTTAAGACCTTTCTGACAACCAAAATCTCAGGTAGGAGTCATAGGAAATAAATACATGGAACAACTCACAGGCTGTGTAAACAATTGTACTTTTCATTTCATGCCTTAAACACACTCTCTGGAGGCTAGGCATGAGCTAAGAGCACTTGGACAGGATTGAATGTGGTCCGTTGATCCCAAGATCGATGATCATCACATAGATTTGAATTTTCCTTTACGAAGTGACAACCTCCTTTAGTTGTTGTGTGGACATGTGTCACCATTTCATGAAATCATGAAGGTATAATAAGACAAAAATATACCCCCAAGAAGGAAGGGCTCTCCTCAAAGTGTTGGGATGTTGACACTTGTCATCATCTCACAACTTCATAGCAACCAAAGATCGGTCCCACCATGGCTCCGCAAAGGCCTAAGCATTGACGATAGGAATTAGCACAGATTTTATTGTTTCATGAGGAAGAATGTGTTAGAATGTTAGAGCTCCACAAAGAGAATGGCCTCTACAAAACACACGTGCTTAATTCAATAACTTAAAGTGACTAGGAAAGAGGGGGATCGGCCATGGATGAGACTATAGGGCTCAAAAGAGTGTAATTAAAACATTAGATAAAAACATTAGCCCATTGAAAATTTTGGACACACGTCATGTTTTTAGGGTTTTCTCAAGGTTGGAAAATAATAAAACCAAAGCCTCCACCAACCATAGAGACAATGTGAAATGTCGACACGTGTCTAGAGTGCTCGTGGAACACAATACTTTAGGAATGTAAATATTTATATTTAATAAATTTAAAAGGGGCACTTCCTAGTAATAGGGGGACGCAGACACACATGACACTAATACTCTTGAGTTGTAACTTAAAGAATTGGTGAAAAATTTCACCATGTCAATGAAAAATAGAGGGATACTAGGGTTTAAACATATGAGGGATTTAGAAAGCCCTAGCTTGCAGACCCTAAAACTCTAATTCAATACAATTGAGGACTTTCAATTTTTCCCATACACTAGACGACACAAAAATCATAAATTTTTGCAAGGTCCACTAGAAGTGATTTAGCATTTTCTAGATATTTATATTGTATTTCATGAATCGTATTCCAAATTGTAGTTGATGATATTTTATATTGTATTCCATGAAATTTCAAATTATGAATCAAATTGAATAAATTAATATATTATTAAAAATTTCATATTTTTATTGTGGCATACTGATAAGTAACAAGTTTTACATGTACTTAGTGATTCATCAACCAACTCAATGCTTAATAACATATTAACAATAGTATCATATACAACAATGAACATCCACAATCGTTTAATGTGTATCTAGTAGTAGAAACCAGAGTTTTTCTTTAATTGAGAAAATAAATAATACAAATAATTGAACACATTACTGAATTTGAGTTTTTTATTGATTTTCAAAATTTCAAATGAAGGATTACATAGAGGAAATGCAAAATCTTGCTCAAAGACAACTCTATATAGAGCTAAGTTGGAAACTCATATTATCAAATCATTTTATTAGCTTTTGTAGCAAGCTCCACTATTCACTTGATGGAAGTTTCATTTGTTCTAACTAATAGTGTCTGACATGAAAATTTGTTAACAATTCATGATTTAAATTTGAACTTGAATTGAATGTTTCATTCAAAGTTACATTCAAGGTTATCAGTGGTTTGATGGAATCCAAATAGTTCGCCTCATCTGGGTTCTGAGGAAATCTGTCCAAATCAATCTTCCTTGTATCCTCCATCTTCTTTCTAAAATCATCCTTTCCAATGAATTGCTCAGTTGTGTCGAAAGCATTTGGAAAACCAAGCTCTGTCAAGTTCCTTACCCTTTATCCAACTTCTTCATATTTTTTGCAGCCTGATCCAAAAATTCATATGTTTCACATATTATCATACACTTTTGAATGATAGATGACAACTTCATTGAGGCATCAATCTAATTATTAATTCCTTTTGATTTCAACTCATTGTGACTGGTTTTGTAGACTATTTCTTGAATTTGATTTTGCAATTTTCTCTATTGAAATCAATTTTTCCCCTATGTATTTGTTGAGCTTCCTATAATGTACTATCAAATCATCAATCAATTGAAACAATTCAGACAAATGATCAATCCTCTACATTATTTCCTCCCAATTTTTTTCTTTCATATGCCTCATTTTTTCTCTACAATATGCAGTTAACTTATTCTAATAAGAGTTTATTTCATTTTTTGCTTCCCTCAGCTCTGACGCCAATCTTTCACTTTTTTCTCTCTTCCTCCAATTTTTGTTCCCATTGTTGTTTTGCTTTTGCCAATTTTTGTTTTAGTTTTTCTGAAGTGGATTTTCCCTCATCATATTTATTTTTTCTCTCACCTAAAATTTGCTTCAGTTCATTCAATTCCACATTTGTTTGTTTATCCTCTTTGCTTGTAGATGTAGAGGCAAAGTTTTTTTTTTAATATTTTTTCTAATTCATTGCTCTTATTATCTGTTTCTTTCCTCTTTACTTTCTTATTTGCTAGGTCTGCCTGTAAATTTTCTATTTGAATCTACAATCTTTTTTCTATCTTTTGCTTTAGCAACAATGTGTACACCAATTCATTGTTCTTCTTTGATCCATTAATTTTGTCTGAATTTTTGTATCCAAAAAAATCCAATTGGAAATTGCTCACCTAAAATTTAAAGTGATCCATCTGATTCTCTGGTTTATTTTGAACTGTCAAAATAACAAACATGTACTCCATGATTTCTTTATTTGGGTCAAATGTGGGTAATACCCTAGTTGTTGCAGGCTTTGAAGTTACAATAGACAAAATCTCTATCAATTTCTTTTTAAACTATCATTGTAATCAAAACCTAGGGACACAAAAACAATGGAATTCTTGAATAGTGAAGGAGTACTTGTAGTTGTTAATGTTGTTGTAGCCACACTAACTGGATGAGTGCTTGGAAATAACTTCTTTGGGGTGGAATTGGAAATTAAGGTAGTGGTACTAGTACTGGTAGTTGGAATTGGAGTTGTCATAATCCTTGGCCTATTCAGTATGCCTTGATCATTGGGTGTTTGTGTAGTATCTTGTATTGTTGTCCTCTTGTGTGTAATTTGTTGTTGTAGCACATGTTGACCACTACTACTACCCATACCATTGCCACCAGTGGCAGTGTCAGTTGCACTAGTTTATCCACCATGGGCATGTCCTAGTTGTGATTGTATTTGACCATGAGGATTAGGATTCAAAGCTATAACAAAATGAATTGTTATAGATTGAGATTTTTTTGTATGCCCTTGGGCTATTTTATCAGCTCCAAGGCCTCACTTATCAACAAGTTTTCTAGGGTCTACATTTATTTTTGTACAATGCCTTATCCTTGGGACCCCAAACCACCACCTTCATAACCCATTTTTTCAACTATGGCTGCTCCTGAAGTATATGTTTGTTTTGTGGTATCACTTAAACTAGATTTGACTTTGCTTGCATATTTTACACTTTTTTCTTCCCTATCATCATCACATTCATCATCAATTTCTTCACGTTCATAAGGATGCTCTTTATTCCAAAAATTGCTAAACTCATAATCTTCTTCAATATCTTCAAACTCTACACTAGTTTTTGGTTCACCCAGATCCTTCCTCATAGACCAAAAGGTAGTAATTTTTTATTGTGACCAATTTTTTTTGTACAATCCATTTTTTTGATAATCTAGTATTTTTACTTTAGTAGATGGTAGATCGCCTTTTTTATAAAAATTGTGGTACCTCTTGATTTTCTCCTCTGCTTCTCTTTGTTGGTGCAATGCCATAATTTATATTGAAAATTGTTCAAAAGAATACCTTTCTCAACAACATTTTTATCCATTGCTATTTTGACCTCATCCCAAGAATCCTTGTTTCTCAATTTTTCAAGCAAGGATTTACTTTGATGTTGAATATTACTTGCAACATTTTTATTGGCCACAATCCTTTATTCAATGGTGTCACATGGATCATATTTCCAATGAGAGATAACATCAAATTGATTATTTTTAAAAGATCATGTACCACACTAAATGCTTATCTCTTGAATGTGAACCCTCCATATGAAAAAGGTAAAGAAGGAAATATGGTCTTCTTTTTCTGACTAACAAAGTATAGTTGATCAGTACTCTCCATCTACCTTACATATTCCAATGCAAAAACCCTTTATGTCACATGTATTGGATGTTTGTATGGATCTACTCCCGATCCATAAAATCCTAGCATAGTATATTCTTCCATTAAGTACCAATCAACCAAATATATTTCATTTCCTAGTTGAATGTAATTTCTACAAGACATAAGTAATCTAGGCATTGGATTCTTTGTAATTGCTTGATACAATGGAGCCAAAAATTAGTCTACAAAATGATTGTAGTTCCTTCAAGAATCATGCATCCTTATCTTAGTGGTCCAATCATATATTGGAGCCATTTTTTCCCTCAACATTTGTATAGGGTTGAATTTGAAGCTTGTTGATTTGAAACATTTCGTTAAATTTGAATAGAAAAAAATAGAACAAGTAGATTGTGAACCTAAATGTCTTAGTGGAACCTCCTTTAATCATTAAAAATTGTTTATGAATGGATTCTACAATGTGCTCAAGAAAGTTATATTTCACAGGTTGTTCATTATAATGGATATTAAATACCATTTCAAGGAGGCTTACACCCACTTCCCGATTGCTATCCAGTCTGAGGCAAAATACTAGTATGGAAATAGTATCCTGAACCCATGGTTTAACAATTCCCAAATCATAACGAGGCTTATGATTATTTTTCAATAAGTTTCTATCCTAAACTATTTTAATTAGAAAAAAAAAAATCTCCCTTTCATCGACTACTTCATAATCATTGGCAAGCTTTTCTATGTCAATGTGGATGTTTCCAAATTCTTTGGTTGTAAACCCCAACACTTTTCTAAATTATTTTGCAATAATGGATAACATTTCCTCTTTGCTATATTTATTGATAATTGCTTTTTTGTTATCATAATTGTGGGCGTAGACCATGATAAATTTTGGGCAAGGGAAAACCTCATGTAACATCATGCGCCCCAATCCAACTACCCACGATGCAATGATACTACTAATTGGCATTGTTTTACTATTTTGCAATTGCATTCACTTTACAACCTTATTCTCATATGAAAATCTAAGTTATGAGGTAAGCCTACCATAGATTTTAGGATCATAAACATCATGGTATTCACCTATGAAACCCAAGATTTTAAGCACTCCAGCATAATATATTTTTCTATTTGATTTTGATTTACCTTTCTCAACAACTAGTCTGGGAGTTGTGGTAAACATGCTTGTATAGTGTGAAGTCCCTCGTAAGTCCTTATTTTTTCTTAAGGCTCTCAATTTCTCAACCCTAAACACAAAGTTTGAAAAATTAAGAATTTAGGAAATGATGAAACGTAGGATTTTTGTCTTTCACTTACCGAGATTTTGATTCTTGAAAATATTAACACAAAGACACTGACATGCATGGACTGGCTATGCATCTGGAACTTAGAATATCCCTAGTGCACTACAATGAGCAATCTAAAATCTCTATGTGTTGACCTTCTCATTTAAAAATAAAATCACTTATTAGTAGAAATTTTACTTCTTTTTTCAAATATCAAAGTGAATGAAATGTCAACATGCTACCTCTAAACTACACGATTAGTAAATTACATTTTTGTACATACACTTAAAAAAATAAAATTGAACAATTGTCCTACATTTTTGTACCTTTTATTAATTGATCACTTTCTACGAGAGGCATCGTCATTCAAATGTTCCATCTCAAACAAATTATCAACCATTCATCTTTGTAAATCTAATGGTTATAGGGTGATTCCAGAGGTTTGAGTTCGTAATCCTAGCACTCTATGCATTTTATTTTGAAATAAAACTACAAACATCCATTGAACGTTCATTGAATAATTGAGTAATTTATGATATAAACATTTGTTTTAAAGATGTTTTAAAATTTAGTGTGCTAGGATACATAATCCTTATAAGATTTTCCTTCGATAGAAAACCTGTTAGAGACATCGAGAATCGAGATGATTCAATGTGTCCATTCTACAATTTCATGAGTCACATATAGATCTCCTTGAATCATCATGCAGACTCATGAAATCCCTTTAAAAGCAAGACATTGATTGATACCTGTCTCCTTTCTACGGTTTCACAACAATTAACTTAACCTTTATAAAACTATTTGTGGATTCACGAAACCATAAAGTGTGGGCTCAGTGCTGACTTAATCCATCTAATTAAGCACATGAAAAATATTATTCTTAAGTGAGTGCTAGGAGGGGATCAAGGGTTTGTTAACTTAACGTTGCAAATGACTTAATAAAATGACTAATAACATCGGGAATTGGGGGAGCAAGTCAACAACAAATTAGAAACAACATTTCGGCAAAGGCTAGCAAGAGTGACAACATTTTTCCAAACCCTAGCAAGAGTGACATTTTTAGTGGTTTTTGTCAATTTGATGGCAAATTTATTTTTCATTTGTATTGCTTTATGTTTTAAATCTACATATAAATATTTTATAAATAGATAATAATTGATTTCTTGAAGGAAAAAAATCTGATTTGTCTAAGTTTATTTCATTTCATTATTTAGCACTTATAATGAATTGTTTAATATACAACTAGAAATTTCAACTTACAGCCTATGCGTGCACAAACACATACTCTGTAACATATTAACATACATATAGTTTTTTATCAGTGTAATCACTGAACCTGCTTTAAATTTTATGTGCAAGTGCTACTGCTAGAAACATTAATACCAATTACTTGTATAATTTGAATAGACACTAAACACACAAAATATTTTTTTACTGTAAATGAATACTAAAGAATAACACAACCATTTATTTTATTACAACTGAATTACAATGTTATATTATTACATAGCTTTTTAAAGATGAGTAGAGCATGCAAGATCTTTTTTAGTATAAATATCACATGTCACTTTACATCAGACACAATTGATTCCAAGTTGGTAGTGGTGTTATGGGATGTTGATCATATTCTCAAACCATGAGGCTTGCCAACCATGCATGGGATCTTGTGAGATTAGGAATCTCACAAGATAGCTCCAAGCCACCGCCATGGTTATGTATTTATATAAAATTATGTACCTTGTTAGTATCCAAGATCACCTGCATGCAAATGGATACCTGTCACATGCAAAAGACATGCAAAACCAAGAAGATGTTCTGCAAACCTCAAAGTGTAAAATGCATTATTAGAATCTCAGTTATTACAAAGAGATCAATCCTAATGAAGGAGATCAAGAAACCCTAAAAGGGAAACCCTAAATGAAAACCTAGTGTGCACACTTAATAATTAATACATAATTATTAATGCACCTAAGTTTAGCTTAAGCAACTAGAGGAATAAGTGACTTAATTAATTAACCAGTATGATGTAATTAATTAAGCGTAATAAATTATTACTCTAACACCCCCCCTTAAGATGAACTTAGGAAGAAGCTAAAACACTAGAATAAGATGCATGCAAGAAAAGATGGGTCCCGGCAACTAGGCCTGATCAGGTACCCAAGTACAAATGCAAGAAAGAGGTAGAGGAGGAAAACCCAGTGGGACAAAACCCCCCTACAATGATATGACATGCTGCAAAGAAGCACTGGAAGAACACTGTAGAGTAACACTGGAACCGCAATCTGGCAAGCAAGGAAAGATACTTCTGTCTACAAGAAACCATATCGGAATCATAATCATGCAACAGCAGACCCGATGCCATGGAACACTCGAAAACTCCAAACGGGAACAACTATGGAATCTATGAAGCAGCAGTTGATTATTAAATGATGTATCACTGAAAATGAAGTGCAAAGATGCAAGAGGCACTCTCCCAACTGCCAAAATATCCAGGTAATCTCCAAAACACCCATCGGGCCAAATCTGGAATAATGAAAAACCTAGGACAGATACATAAAAAAGTGCATGGACAACAACATAAAGCTCCTCAATACCTTTCCAACGCCGCAAAGATAGCGAAAATCGGAGATCGTGGCAAAAAGTTATGAGCTCGGAAGCATAAAAAGTACATCTGACTTCAACCAGCAATAAATGCAGTAAAACAGGAAAATACTGAAAAATAAACTGCACCAAATGAAAGTGCTCGGAACCAGCTTTCCGACGATATCTCGTTTGCCCAATTTCGATACCGTATGCCCAAGTTATGCAAAAAAGAAAAAAACTGCTTCTTTAGAGAAAACTAGGGTTAGGAGGGGCCGTACAGACGCTAACGTCAACGGTTCACGGGCATAAATTTGACGGCCTGCAAGCCGTCGCCGCAAAAAATCACTCCCTGCAGAAAAAATTTTAGGCTGTTGGTCACCATATGACCGCGGGCTAAGCCGAGGGGGCTAGAGTGGGCCGGGGGGCCGGGCGTGAGCACCTGGTCATCCATATGACCTCGGCCGAGCAGGGGAGGGCTCGCGGGGGCTGAAGGAGTTGGCGGCCGATTGGCGGAGGATGCCGGTGGCGGTGGCGCGTGGGTGGCGCCCGGGTGGCCGTCGAGTGGCAAGCGGGCAGAGCCCAACATTTTCATTGGCAGCACAGGCACAGATCCCCAAAAAGTGCATTTTTTCGATTTTTGAGCCATTTTTGACCTCGGAATGCGTGCCGGGGAGGCCGTACGGCTTCCTTGGCAAAATTTTTTTTCCTTAGAAACCAACTGCTCGAAAATAGATGATTTGACAGGCGTTTCTAGGGTTTTGGGGCGCTGCGAACGCGATGGCAACGTCCGTTTGAGCCCATAGTGTCCCGAAAATTCGGCTACCCCCAGATCTTGCAAAAAACGATGCCTGTGGAAACCCTTGCACTTGAAACTCACTGAGAAGCCATATCTTCAGATCACGAACAGGCAGCGACAGGTCTGGAGCTCTGATACCATGTTAGAATCCAAGATCACCTGCATGCAAATGGATACCTGTCACATGCAAAAGACATGCAAAACCAAGAAGATGTTCTGCAAACCTCAAAGTGTAAAATGCATTATCAAAATCTCAGTTATTACAAAGAGATCAATCCTTATGAAGGAGATCAAGAAACCCTAAAAAGGAAACCCTAAATGAAACCCTAGTGTGCACACTTAATAATTAATAAATAATTATTAATGCGCCTAAGTTTAGCTTAAGCAACTAGAGGAATAAGTGACTTAATTAATTAACCAGTGTGATGTAATTAATTAAGCGTAATAAATTATTACTCTAACAATAAGTTTATAATCACAGTAACTAAATATTTTACCAAGTGGATTGAAGTTGTTCCCTTGACAATAGTAACCGGAAAACAAATTCCATCCTTCATCTTGAATTATATCATATGTCGGTATGGCATTCCCAACTCCATTATCACTCATAATAGACGACCTTTTAAGAATCAATATGTTGATGAACTTTGTGAAAGATTTCATATCCAACATAGGTTCTCTACACCTTATTATCCATAGGGAAATGGCCAAGCAGAAGCTTCAAATAAGACAAATTTGAAGATCCTAAAGAAGACAGTAAATGATGTCCAGTTAAATCCATCTTTGTGGGCTTACAGAACCAGCATTCGCACACCAATAGGGGCCACCCCATATGCCTTGGTCTATGGAGCAGAAGCAATCTTGCCACTAGAAATTGAGATTCCCTCACTTCAAGTCTCACTGAAGGGACTCATAACTGATGAGGATTACATAGTTTCTAGACTGCAAGAACTGGAGCTACTTGATGAGAGACAACAAAGTGCAGCCAATCATTTGAAGGGTTATCAACAAGTCATGTCCCATAGCTACAATCACAGAGTCAGACCATGCACATTTCAAGTGGGTGACTTGGTCCTGAAGGAAAATCCCCACAACCAACAAGATTGGGAAAAGAAAGGAAATTTATAGCCCAAATGGCTGGATCCATTCATCATCATTGTAGCATATGGTTCTAGAGAATATCAGTTATCTACACTAGAAGGGGGCCTATTTGGAGATCCAATCAACAACATCCATTTAAAGAAGTTCTATGTTTAGAAAATACAAAAACAGCAGAAAAAGTCATAAAAAATACAATAACAGCATAAAAAGTCATGAAAAAATCCATAAAAGCAGAAAATGTCCTCAAAAAAATCATCATCAAGGTGAAAACCTAGAAAATAGGCATTCTTTTGATACACAAAAAAAATAAAAAAGATAAAATACAAAAATACAAAAAAAAAAAGTGAAAAATCAAAAAAATTGTTGCCTTAATGAAAACCTGGCAAACAAGCATCTTGGTAACAGCAAAAAAAATATGGTGAGAACCTGGAAAACAGGCGTTATTTGTGATCTAGTTGACTCTTCCATCTATTAGGTTACGTCATGCATCATTCATACATAAGCATTTTTATCAACATCAAAATCCATCCCTTGCCATCATATTCGCATCATGTGCACAACATTTCCTAGAGTCAACAAGGATTTCATCATGGCTTGATGATCATTGTTTATATGCCAAGTAGTAGGTTGTGTCTAATTGGGAGTCAAAGTGCAAACTCATTGGGGGCAATCAACTTTTGAGATTTTAAGCAAGCAATTGGCAACATGCATCAACTATCTGAATATCAGATCAACCATCGAATATCCAATCAAGCCTAGTCAAAATAGCTATGAGACATGTTCTAGAATGAAACTGAACAAACTGAATGATCTTAGTCTGAATAAAATGATTGGAACACTTAAAGCATAAGTTGAACTGTTGTTTTGAAATTTGATGACATCATATCTCTGGAGTGGCTCATTGATGTATTGAACTAGAGTCACAAGGAAGGAGTATGTTTGTCTTTGTTTGTTGTTTGTAAGTTAATCATTATTATTATGCAAATTTGTCGTGAGACATGGTTTACAAAATTATCATTGATGATATTTTGAGATTTACATGGGAAAAGGATTAACTTCTTTCTATTTACGCAAGCAATACTCGAGTCATCTTGGTTCAATTATACCTCGATGCTTGTATTAACTTGCTATATCAAACATCATGAAAGTTGTACTCAGGACATTATCAGGGCAAATCTACCCTATGATGCTTGTACTAACTCTCAACATTTCAAAAGGCTCAATGATGATAAACAAGCATAATTTAGCTCACAGAATGACAACAATGTGTAGTTCATCTTGCATAGTTAGGTTTGCATGATTCATATATATTGCATTCATTTTGCATTTGTATAATAGATTTTTGGAGGTTGGAAAAGATATATCTCTTTTGAAGCAAAGATTGAGTACACTTGGACATTGGCGGATATCATTATCATCTTCATATTCATATCATCATTGCATATCATTCCATTTTCATTATCATTTTTACCATTAGTTTTATGTTATTTTCATATCAATATAATTTTCATTTCATATTCATAACATTATCATTATCATCTCATTCATTATCATTTCATTTTCATAATCATTTTTCATTACCATTTTTGCATTATCATTTACGTTATCATTTTGCATATCATCATTTTCATTTTTCATATCATATCATTATCATTATCATTAGTAAGGTCATGTCACTTCATTTTCATATTCATATCATTTTCAATTCATTTTCATTTCATATCATTTTCAAGTCATTTTATTCATTAATTTTTATCATTATCATTTTCATATTCATATCATCATTTCATATCATATCATATCATTATCATTATTAGTTTCATATCATTTTCATATCATCTTTGCATATCATATCATATCATCAATATCATATTTTCACATCATTTTATCATTCATTCATTATCATTACCATGGCATTTTCATTTATCATTTTTCGTTTTGAATTTTGCACATCAACATCATTCCATTATCATATATTCTCATACATTGGAAAAGAATAAAATGCATCCATTGCATCCATTTCATAATTTTTGCATCCATAATCAATACATTTTTCTATACATCATAAAACATTATAAAAATCATTCTTATTTCATTTGCATCCATCATCATAACATATTTTGCATATCCATCAATCATAAAACATGTAAAATTCATAAACATGCATCATCATAATCATAAGCAACATGGCATATAGAAATAGAAATGCATACATGAACATCCATCACAGCATAATAAAGGACACATGCATATCAAAATCACCGCTTCATATCATATAAATCTCATCAAATAAATATCCAAAGGTACAATGATATCAAATGTCCAAGAGAGATACATAAAATATGACAAAAATGATGTATATAGAATCATCAGTGAGGAGCATCAAAGTGAGGACCATGGCTGATGCTACCTCTAGAAGTAGTAGGTCTAGTTGGATCTTTGCCACTGGTACCACCTATCTCTCATCTGACTAGTTGTCCTACACTCCTATCGGCACTCCTAGAATGAGTGCAGGAGTGAGTGCATGATCTGGTACCCGATTGTGTGAAAGCAATCCTCTGCTCGAGAGGAATGACCTCATAATACCTCATCCTATAGTACTCAGCCTCCCAAGTAGTCTCTAGTCCCTCTGCCACAACCTCTCTGATAGAGGTTCCCTCTAAAAATCTCAACAACCTTTCTACTATTCCCTCTGCATGTTGGCAACGTTGTTTCAAATTGTCTCTCTCTGCAATCAACTAGGCTACCAGTGGGTTTGGGGGTGGTGGTCATGCCATTTATTCCTGTAACTGTGAGATAGTAACCTCGGCCTATGCTAACTGGCTTTGGAGAGCCTGTACCTGTGTTTGCAATGTGTCAATTTGGCCCTACTACTCTCGGGATGGAGCCCTGATAGTAATATGTGAGGGGCCTATAGTTGGCTGCTCCACTATCCTCACTATCCTCGGTCTAGTCCTAAATGGAACATCAAAAATGACTCTCTCTCCACCACCCCCATCATCCCCATCATCATCATCGTCATCATCATTGTCATCCTCACCCTCATCTCTACCAATCTCCATATCATCACCACCACCCACATCCTCTCCTCCTCCTTCGGTGGGTTGCTATGCATGTGCATGTGCATGTTCCTGTGCTTGTGCTTGTGCTTGTGCATGTGCCTGTCTCTGAGCATGATGTAGTGCTGGTCCATCTAGTAGTGGGGTAGGCTCATCTGGGTTGGTCAACCTAGGGAATGGATGAGTATGGAAGTATGCTGCATACTCCTCTATCATCTACACATCCAAAATGTCCAGACAGTAGTCCCAAAACTGTAGTTGTAACCCCAAAAACTCTACCCTGGCTGCCTCATATGGTATAAATAGGCCCCACTCTACAACATCCTCTCGTCGTCTCGTGTAATGGGCCACACCCTATGGAATGACCTGTACTTGGTTGAACTGTCTGAGAACCTGCATAACCAGAAATATCTCAATGATGAAAGGGGTCCTCCCAATCATATATCTACATATGCCACAATAGGGCAGCTCAATATCATCCTCATCCCAAGCCTCACGGTCAACATATGGCCTCTAGATCACACTATCCATATCATCAAGAACTCTCTGCTAGTATTCCAACTTGCCTAGCTTAGGCTAGACAAGTGGACCTATGTATGCATTAAATGTATGACCGGCTAATCAGACGATCTCTCCCTACAAAGGGGTGGGTGATA
>CM021101.1:535006625-535024731 GCA_007115665.2 Sequoiadendron giganteum
GATAAAAACATTAGCCCATTGAAAATTTTGGACACACGTCATGTTTTTAGGGTTTTCTCAAGGTTGGAAAATAATAAAACCAAAGCCTCCACCAACCATAGAGACAATGTGAAATGTCGACACGTGTCTAGAGTGCTCGTGGAACACAATACTTTAGGAATGTAAATATTTATATTTAATAAATTTAAAAGGGGCACTTCCTAGTAATAGGGGGACGCAGACACACATGACACTAATACTCTTGAGTTGTAACTTAAAGAATTGGTGAAAAATTTCACCATGTCAATGAAAAATAGAGGGATACTAGGGTTTAAACATATGAGGGATTTAGAAAGCCCTAGCTTGCAGACCCTAAAACTCTAATTCAATACAATTGAGGACTTTCAATTTTTCCCATACACTAGACGACACAAAAATCATAAATTTTTGCAAGGTCCACTAGAAGTGATTTAGCATTTTCTAGATATTTATATTGTATTTCATGAATCGTATTCCAAATTGTAGTTGATGATATTTTATATTGTATTCCATGAAATTTCAAATTATGAATCAAATTGAATAAATTAATATATTATTAAAAATTTCATATTTTTATTGTGGCATACTGATAAGTAACAAGTTTTACATGTACTTAGTGATTCATCAACCAACTCAATGCTTAATAACATATTAACAATAGTATCATATACAACAATGAACATCCACAATCGTTTAATGTGTATCTAGTAGTAGAAACCAGAGTTTTTCTTTAATTGAGAAAATAAATAATACAAATAATTGAACACATTACTGAATTTGAGTTTTTTATTGATTTTCAAAATTTCAAATGAAGGATTACATAGAGGAAATGCAAAATCTTGCTCAAAGACAACTCTATATAGAGCTAAGTTGGAAACTCATATTATCAAATCATTTTATTAGCTTTTGTAGCAAGCTCCACTATTCACTTGATGGAAGTTTCATTTGTTCTAACTAATAGTGTCTGACATGAAAATTTGTTAACAATTCATGATTTAAATTTGAACTTGAATTGAATGTTTCATTCAAAGTTACATTCAAGGTTATCAGTGGTTTGATGGAATCCAAATAGTTCGCCTCATCTGGGTTCTGAGGAAATCTGTCCAAATCAATCTTCCTTGTATCCTCCATCTTCTTTCTAAAATCATCCTTTCCAATGAATTGCTCAGTTGTGTCGAAAGCATTTGGAAAACCAAGCTCTGTCAAGTTCCTTACCCTTTATCCAACTTCTTCATATTTTTTGCAGCCTGATCCAAAAATTCATATGTTTCACATATTATCATACACTTTTGAATGATAGATGACAACTTCATTGAGGCATCAATCTAATTATTAATTCCTTTTGATTTCAACTCATTGTGACTGGTTTTGTAGACTATTTCTTGAATTTGATTTTGCAATTTTCTCTATTGAAATCAATTTTTCCCCTATGTATTTGTTGAGCTTCCTATAATGTACTATCAAATCATCAATCAATTGAAACAATTCAGACAAATGATCAATCCTCTACATTATTTCCTCCCAATTTTTTTCTTTCATATGCCTCATTTTTTCTCTACAATATGCAGTTAACTTATTCTAATAAGAGTTTATTTCATTTTTTGCTTCCCTCAGCTCTGACGCCAATCTTTCACTTTTTTCTCTCTTCCTCCAATTTTTGTTCCCATTGTTGTTTTGCTTTTGCCAATTTTTGTTTTAGTTTTTCTGAAGTGGATTTTCCCTCATCATATTTATTTTTTCTCTCACCTAAAATTTGCTTCAGTTCATTCAATTCCACATTTGTTTGTTTATCCTCTTTGCTTGTAGATGTAGAGGCAAAGTTTTTTTTTTAATATTTTTTCTAATTCATTGCTCTTATTATCTGTTTCTTTCCTCTTTACTTTCTTATTTGCTAGGTCTGCCTGTAAATTTTCTATTTGAATCTACAATCTTTTTTCTATCTTTTGCTTTAGCAACAATGTGTACACCAATTCATTGTTCTTCTTTGATCCATTAATTTTGTCTGAATTTTTGTATCCAAAAAAATCCAATTGGAAATTGCTCACCTAAAATTTAAAGTGATCCATCTGATTCTCTGGTTTATTTTGAACTGTCAAAATAACAAACATGTACTCCATGATTTCTTTATTTGGGTCAAATGTGGGTAATACCCTAGTTGTTGCAGGCTTTGAAGTTACAATAGACAAAATCTCTATCAATTTCTTTTTAAACTATCATTGTAATCAAAACCTAGGGACACAAAAACAATGGAATTCTTGAATAGTGAAGGAGTACTTGTAGTTGTTAATGTTGTTGTAGCCACACTAACTGGATGAGTGCTTGGAAATAACTTCTTTGGGGTGGAATTGGAAATTAAGGTAGTGGTACTAGTACTGGTAGTTGGAATTGGAGTTGTCATAATCCTTGGCCTATTCAGTATGCCTTGATCATTGGGTGTTTGTGTAGTATCTTGTATTGTTGTCCTCTTGTGTGTAATTTGTTGTTGTAGCACATGTTGACCACTACTACTACCCATACCATTGCCACCAGTGGCAGTGTCAGTTGCACTAGTTTATCCACCATGGGCATGTCCTAGTTGTGATTGTATTTGACCATGAGGATTAGGATTCAAAGCTATAACAAAATGAATTGTTATAGATTGAGATTTTTTTGTATGCCCTTGGGCTATTTTATCAGCTCCAAGGCCTCACTTATCAACAAGTTTTCTAGGGTCTACATTTATTTTTGTACAATGCCTTATCCTTGGGACCCCAAACCACCACCTTCATAACCCATTTTTTCAACTATGGCTGCTCCTGAAGTATATGTTTGTTTTGTGGTATCACTTAAACTAGATTTGACTTTGCTTGCATATTTTACACTTTTTTCTTCCCTATCATCATCACATTCATCATCAATTTCTTCACGTTCATAAGGATGCTCTTTATTCCAAAAATTGCTAAACTCATAATCTTCTTCAATATCTTCAAACTCTACACTAGTTTTTGGTTCACCCAGATCCTTCCTCATAGACCAAAAGGTAGTAATTTTTTATTGTGACCAATTTTTTTTGTACAATCCATTTTTTTGATAATCTAGTATTTTTACTTTAGTAGATGGTAGATCGCCTTTTTTATAAAAATTGTGGTACCTCTTGATTTTCTCCTCTGCTTCTCTTTGTTGGTGCAATGCCATAATTTATATTGAAAATTGTTCAAAAGAATACCTTTCTCAACAACATTTTTATCCATTGCTATTTTGACCTCATCCCAAGAATCCTTGTTTCTCAATTTTTCAAGCAAGGATTTACTTTGATGTTGAATATTACTTGCAACATTTTTATTGGCCACAATCCTTTATTCAATGGTGTCACATGGATCATATTTCCAATGAGAGATAACATCAAATTGATTATTTTTAAAAGATCATGTACCACACTAAATGCTTATCTCTTGAATGTGAACCCTCCATATGAAAAAGGTAAAGAAGGAAATATGGTCTTCTTTTTCTGACTAACAAAGTATAGTTGATCAGTACTCTCCATCTACCTTACATATTCCAATGCAAAAACCCTTTATGTCACATGTATTGGATGTTTGTATGGATCTACTCCCGATCCATAAAATCCTAGCATAGTATATTCTTCCATTAAGTACCAATCAACCAAATATATTTCATTTCCTAGTTGAATGTAATTTCTACAAGACATAAGTAATCTAGGCATTGGATTCTTTGTAATTGCTTGATACAATGGAGCCAAAAATTAGTCTACAAAATGATTGTAGTTCCTTCAAGAATCATGCATCCTTATCTTAGTGGTCCAATCATATATTGGAGCCATTTTTTCCCTCAACATTTGTATAGGGTTGAATTTGAAGCTTGTTGATTTGAAACATTTCGTTAAATTTGAATAGAAAAAAATAGAACAAGTAGATTGTGAACCTAAATGTCTTAGTGGAACCTCCTTTAATCATTAAAAATTGTTTATGAATGGATTCTACAATGTGCTCAAGAAAGTTATATTTCACAGGTTGTTCATTATAATGGATATTAAATACCATTTCAAGGAGGCTTACACCCACTTCCCGATTGCTATCCAGTCTGAGGCAAAATACTAGTATGGAAATAGTATCCTGAACCCATGGTTTAACAATTCCCAAATCATAACGAGGCTTATGATTATTTTTCAATAAGTTTCTATCCTAAACTATTTTAATTAGAAAAAAAAAAATCTCCCTTTCATCGACTACTTCATAATCATTGGCAAGCTTTTCTATGTCAATGTGGATGTTTCCAAATTCTTTGGTTGTAAACCCCAACACTTTTCTAAATTATTTTGCAATAATGGATAACATTTCCTCTTTGCTATATTTATTGATAATTGCTTTTTTGTTATCATAATTGTGGGCGTAGACCATGATAAATTTTGGGCAAGGGAAAACCTCATGTAACATCATGCGCCCCAATCCAACTACCCACGATGCAATGATACTACTAATTGGCATTGTTTTACTATTTTGCAATTGCATTCACTTTACAACCTTATTCTCATATGAAAATCTAAGTTATGAGGTAAGCCTACCATAGATTTTAGGATCATAAACATCATGGTATTCACCTATGAAACCCAAGATTTTAAGCACTCCAGCATAATATATTTTTCTATTTGATTTTGATTTACCTTTCTCAACAACTAGTCTGGGAGTTGTGGTAAACATGCTTGTATAGTGTGAAGTCCCTCGTAAGTCCTTATTTTTTCTTAAGGCTCTCAATTTCTCAACCCTAAACACAAAGTTTGAAAAATTAAGAATTTAGGAAATGATGAAACGTAGGATTTTTGTCTTTCACTTACCGAGATTTTGATTCTTGAAAATATTAACACAAAGACACTGACATGCATGGACTGGCTATGCATCTGGAACTTAGAATATCCCTAGTGCACTACAATGAGCAATCTAAAATCTCTATGTGTTGACCTTCTCATTTAAAAATAAAATCACTTATTAGTAGAAATTTTACTTCTTTTTTCAAATATCAAAGTGAATGAAATGTCAACATGCTACCTCTAAACTACACGATTAGTAAATTACATTTTTGTACATACACTTAAAAAAATAAAATTGAACAATTGTCCTACATTTTTGTACCTTTTATTAATTGATCACTTTCTACGAGAGGCATCGTCATTCAAATGTTCCATCTCAAACAAATTATCAACCATTCATCTTTGTAAATCTAATGGTTATAGGGTGATTCCAGAGGTTTGAGTTCGTAATCCTAGCACTCTATGCATTTTATTTTGAAATAAAACTACAAACATCCATTGAACGTTCATTGAATAATTGAGTAATTTATGATATAAACATTTGTTTTAAAGATGTTTTAAAATTTAGTGTGCTAGGATACATAATCCTTATAAGATTTTCCTTCGATAGAAAACCTGTTAGAGACATCGAGAATCGAGATGATTCAATGTGTCCATTCTACAATTTCATGAGTCACATATAGATCTCCTTGAATCATCATGCAGACTCATGAAATCCCTTTAAAAGCAAGACATTGATTGATACCTGTCTCCTTTCTACGGTTTCACAACAATTAACTTAACCTTTATAAAACTATTTGTGGATTCACGAAACCATAAAGTGTGGGCTCAGTGCTGACTTAATCCATCTAATTAAGCACATGAAAAATATTATTCTTAAGTGAGTGCTAGGAGGGGATCAAGGGTTTGTTAACTTAACGTTGCAAATGACTTAATAAAATGACTAATAACATCGGGAATTGGGGGAGCAAGTCAACAACAAATTAGAAACAACATTTCGGCAAAGGCTAGCAAGAGTGACAACATTTTTCCAAACCCTAGCAAGAGTGACATTTTTAGTGGTTTTTGTCAATTTGATGGCAAATTTATTTTTCATTTGTATTGCTTTATGTTTTAAATCTACATATAAATATTTTATAAATAGATAATAATTGATTTCTTGAAGGAAAAAAATCTGATTTGTCTAAGTTTATTTCATTTCATTATTTAGCACTTATAATGAATTGTTTAATATACAACTAGAAATTTCAACTTACAGCCTATGCGTGCACAAACACATACTCTGTAACATATTAACATACATATAGTTTTTTATCAGTGTAATCACTGAACCTGCTTTAAATTTTATGTGCAAGTGCTACTGCTAGAAACATTAATACCAATTACTTGTATAATTTGAATAGACACTAAACACACAAAATATTTTTTTACTGTAAATGAATACTAAAGAATAACACAACCATTTATTTTATTACAACTGAATTACAATGTTATATTATTACATAGCTTTTTAAAGATGAGTAGAGCATGCAAGATCTTTTTTAGTATAAATATCACATGTCACTTTACATCAGACACAATTGATTCCAAGTTGGTAGTGGTGTTATGGGATGTTGATCATATTCTCAAACCATGAGGCTTGCCAACCATGCATGGGATCTTGTGAGATTAGGAATCTCACAAGATAGCTCCAAGCCACCGCCATGGTTATGTATTTATATAAAATTATGTACCTTGGTTCTGTTAGAATCCAAGATCACCTGCATGCAAATGGATACCTGTCACATGCAAAAGACATGCAAAACCAAGAAGATGTTCTGCAAACCTCAAAGTGTAAAATGCATTATCAGAATCTCAATTATTACAAAGAGATCAATCCTTATGAAGGAGATCAAGAAACCCTAAAAGGGAAACCCTAAATGAAACCCTAGTGTGCACACTTAATAATTAATCAATTATTAATGTGCCTAAGTTTAGCTTAAGCAACTAGAGGAATAAGTGACTTAATTAATTAACCAGTATGATGTAATTAATTAAGCGTAATAAATTATTACTCTAACACCCCCCCTTAAGATGAACTTAGGAAGAAGCTAAAACACTAGAATAAGATGCATGCAAGAAAAGATGGGTCCCGGCAACTAGGCCTGATCAGGTACCCATTTACAAATGCAAGAAAGAGGTAGAGGAGGAAAACCCAGTGGGACAAAACCCCCCTACAATGATATGACATGCTGCAAAGAAGCACTGGAAGAACACTGTAGAGTAACACTGGAACCGCAATCTGGCAAGCAAGGAAAGATACTTCTGTCTACAAGAAACCATATCGGAATCATAATGATGCAACAGCAGACCCGATGCCACGGAACACTCGAAAACTCCAAACTGGAACAACTCTGGAATCTATGAAGCAGCAGTCGATTATTAAATGATGTATCACTGAAAATGAAGTGCAAAGATGCAAGAAGCACTCTCCCAACTGTCAAAATATCCAGGTAATCTCCAAAACACCCATCGGGCCAAATCTGGAATAATGAAAAACCTGGGACAGATACAGAAAAAAGTGCATGGACAGCAACATAGAGCTCCTCAATACCTTTCCAACGCCGCAAAGATAGCGAAAATCGGAGATCGTGACAAAAAGTTATGAGCTCGGAAGCATAAAAAGTACATCTAACTTCAACCAGCAATAAATGCAGTAAAACAGGAAAATACTGAAAAATAAACTACACCAAATGAAAGTGCTCGGAACCAGCTTTCCGGCGATATCTCGTTTGCCCAATTTCGATACCGTATGCCCAAGTTATGCAAAAAAGAAAAAAACTGCTTCTTTAGAGAAAACTAGGGTTAGGAGGGGCCGTACAGACGCTAACGTCAACGGTTCACGGGCATAAATTTGACGGCCTGCAAGCCGTCGCCGCAAAAAATCACTCCCTGCAGAAAAAATTTTAGGCTGTTGGTCACCATATGACCGCGGGCTAAGCCGAGGGGGCTAGAGTGGGCCGGGGGGCCGGGCGTGAGCACCTGGTCATCCATATGACCTCGGCCGAGCAGGGGAGGGCTCGCGGGGGCTGAAGGAGTTGGCGGCCGATTGGCGGAGGATGCCGGTGGCGGTGGCGCGTGGGTGGCGCCCGGGTGGCCGTCGAGTGGCAAGCGGGCAGAGCCCAACATTTTCATTGGCAGCACAGGCACAGATCCCCAAAAAGTGCATTTTTTCGATTTTTGAGCCATTTTTGACCTCGGAATGCGTGCCGGGGAGGCCGTACGGCTTCCTTGGCAAAATTTTTTTTCCTTAGAAACCAACTGCTCGAAAATAGATGATTTGACAGGCGTTTCTAGGGTTTTGGGGCGCTGCGAACGCGATGGCAACGTCCGTTTGAGCCCATAGTGTCCCGAAAATTCGGCTACCCCCAGATCTTGCAAAAAACGATGCCTGTGGAAACCCTTGCACTTGAAACTCACTGAGAAGCCATATCTTCAGATCACGAACAGGCAGCGGCAGGTCTGGAGCTCTGATACCATGTTAGAATCCAAGATCACCTGCATGTAAATGGATACCTGTCACATGCAAAAGACATGCAAAACCAAGAAGATGTTCTGCAAACCTCAAAGTGTAAAATGCATTATCAGAATCTCAATTATTACAAAGAGATCAATCCTTATGAAGGAGATCAAGAAACCCTAAAAGGGAAACCCTAAATGAAACCCTAGTGTGCACACTTAATAATTAATCAATTATTAATGTGCCTAAGTTTAGCTTAAGCAACTAGAGGAATAAGTGACTTAATTAATTAACTAGTATGATGTAATTAATTAAGCGTAATAAATTATTACTCTAACAGGTTCTGCATCCTACTATTGTGAAGCATGAGCTGATAGTTAAAATATTTAACACAAATGATATTGCATAATATGCTTAATTTGAACCACCATAATAGTCTAAAATAACTATGAAAATTCACAGGGCTTGCCTACCATGCTAGGAAACACATGCTTCATTAGGAACATCAAGAGAGAGCATAAGACATACTGTAGACCTTCAAGAACACCTCTCCACTATCAAAAACACTTCTAATCCTCAACTTAATATATCATTATGAAATCAACTCTATTGACAACAACTATACTTAATCTTCTTAGATTATAATCAGACAAGGCATGACATCCAACCATGAACTTCAATAACAACACCATACAACAATTTTGGCGCAGACTAAATTTTTTCAACAATGACAATCAATGCCAACAATCTTCCCCACTTCTCAAGTGTAGAGAATAATGACAACCATAAACAATTCATCAACTATTGTCATCGGCCACTGACAACAAGCTCATCAACCACTACCAAACATATAACAATCTATAAAAATGTTTTGACATCAAAGACAACCAACAATTAGTGTTGACATCAATAACAAAAACTATCAACAGTATCCTCAAGTGTTAACATCAATGACAACAACTACCAACAATAACAAATTATCCATCATCTATCAAAAAATCAACTTTCACTTTTGATAGAGTATAATTTGTTTTCTAGTTTATCAAAGCATCGTTATTTCAAATCTAATAACAAATTATGGAGATAGATCACAAAGTTTTCATTACAACAAAATATTCCTTATAAAACATAAAGCTAAGAGCATCTATAAATTTTTTGGTAAATCAAATGAGGGATAAGTGCATTCTCATGTTTCATTTATAATAAAAATAAATTACAAAGAAGCCTTGTCTTAACTTTAGGCTTGAAAGAGCATTACAAATTTATATAGAATATATAAATTACCAAATTAGCTATGAAAAAACCTATAAACAAACAAACAATGAATAAAATGGTTGTGAAGATAGACCCTACTTATAAATAAAAAATTGTTATATTTCAAATCAATAAAATATCCGTATTGATAGGTAATTCTTCACACTATCATCATTAGACAAATACCTAAACATCATGTTGATGGTGAAAATAACACAAACAGTGTTAAACATAATATCTCTACTCCATTTCTCCTGAAAAAGAAAGACAAAATATAGTAGCCTAACTCCCATGGTCCTGGTAGTTGGTTCTACACTATCTAGTGTCACTCAATTGGTCCATGCAATTGTAATATTCAAGGGGCCTTTGCTGGTAATAAGGAATGCAAGCAATGATGGATTCATCAATTTGTACTTAACGAAAAAAGGGGTTTTAAATAAAAAGAAAAAGATAGATCAGGGCATACATCAGTGAAACATGAATAAAAATTATCTAATATCTAGACATATATTTTCAACAATGAATGTTCCTCCAATAGATCAATAAAAACCATAACATGATGCAATTTACAAAACAATCCATACTATTGCATTCATCTATGGTGCTTAGTTTAACCATCACAATCACACATCATAAATACTTTAAAGATTCAAAAAGAACAAACTCTCATTCATTGCTAAAATCATAGATCAACAAACATTCAACAATTCAATCCATAGATAATTTAATGAAATAATCTTTTAATATGGTTCCTTCTATTGATTCTCATCAAATAAGAAACACTTATGCTTCAACAAACTCACTGGCATATAGACATATTATAATTCATTAACCTTATCCAGTAAACTCAATTCCAACACCATATTGCGTAAAAACTTGTATTTGTATTCAACTGCAACTAATAATAATAAAATATATTTACAAAGCTATAAAATTCCTATATCCTACTATCAGGTGGCTAATCTTATTCTCATCAGTTGACCCTTACAATATCGTACCCCAAAGGTATATATAGACATATAAAGTATAAAAATCGTCTCAATCAAAATCGAGATCCACAATTTTAGGAACTGAAACTTTCTTGGAAATTCGGACCGGTTGATCTCTAGTTCCAACGTTAATTACAAGAGAGAATAAAAGAGAAGAAAAAAGAAGTCATGCACCCAAAAGATTGCCACTCATCCTTGCGTAGTTTGCTCTAGAATGTATTCATCATAACTGGAGAAGATCTGTTGAAGAATATCCACATCCGGCCCATCAATCCAGCTGTCCTCAAATTGAATTCTCTTTAGTTCTACGAAAGCAAACTCCTTCATGTCTTTCAACTTAGTCACCTCCTTTCTCATAGCCTTCACTCCTCTGACATCCATCAGTCTATCCAATAATAGATCCTCTCCATAATCCTCTTTTTGCATAATTTCTTGGAATCTATTATCCCATTTCTCCTTTAACTCATTTAAAGGCAAGTCCTCTTTAACAGGTATATCAACATTAACTAGAACAACTACAACAACTTCTAGTTCATCCAGTTGTTCATTTAAATCCTTACTAGCATCCTGAACCTCATTCCTATGCTTATATATGAAATCAAATCTCAACCGTATTATGCTAGAGGCCTTCTCCAAGAAGTTTGTGTTGTCCTCTTCAAGGATTGAATGCTCAAGCATAGTAGACTTTGGCAATTTATTGATGTCCTTTATCTTTTGAACATATCCTCTATACTCTTCCTCTTGTTGTTCCAATTTTTTAGCATGGTGCTTCATCTCTTCTATTAGCTCTAATTCCATCTTGTGAATCTCAAAACTGTTTACTAGTACCTCACCTACCTCCTAATTAAGCTTATCTGTCCACCTGTCCATCATTCCAGCCTTATTCTTTACTTGCACTAAATCATCCACCTCTCTTTTGCAAAGCAACACTGGTGTCTCTAAGGCAACAAGTTGTGATCTAGGAGCAAAAATATCCTTCAAAAACGTGTGTAGCTGATCCAATTGAGCTTTGAGCTCATATTTTCTTTGCTTATCCTTTATCAACCTTGACTTAGTGGATGATGCTACAACATCAATCAGGTTCATCTGTTGATTTCTTGTAGGCCTTCCCAAATTGACAGTGCCTAATTGATAATCAGTAACCTTCATATCTCCCACATCCTTATCCACTATTGGTATTGCACATTCTACAATAATTTCACCTACCTCAGTTAGCGTTGTGAAATGAAGAATCCTAGCCTTCTTCTTGGGTCTTTCCTTCTCAATTTCTTTCATCATATCATCCCAATTAAGAATTGTGGGGGAGCTATTAGTTTCTTTTAAAGATCCAGCTTCAACCAAGTAGGAGCACTCGAAGTAGTGGCCATTATAGTAGAAGAGTAGGTAGCAGTTGTAGAGGATAATGGTTGTAATATATTAACCCTAGGTTGAGAATCAACGTCTTGTACATTTTGTTGTTCTCCTTCTACATTTTCTTGTGCAATCTTTTCAGCTTCTTCCTTGTCCTTATTCTCTTGCTCCTTTTCCAATCTTTCTTCTTCCAACCTCTTCTCCTCAAGTAGCTTGTTTCTTTCTTCTTCCAAAACCTTGAGTCTATCTAAGGCCTCCTTTTCCTTTTGTTTTTGCTTAGCCAGCTCCTCAGCATCTTTCTCCTTTTGCAGGCGTTATGTTTCCTCCCTTTTCTTGTAGGCCTCTTCAATTAGTTTCAGTTTGGCCTCAAGGGCTTCTCTTTCTCTCCTCTATTTAGCCTTTTCCTCTTCTAGCTCATGGATTTTTTGTACCATCTCCAACTTGTCATTTTCTTCCTTTGTCTTGAGCTCATGCTCCCTTTGCTTATGCTGCTTTATTACTTCATCGGCCCTTTGCTTAGCCTCCAATTGTTGTTGTTGAAGTAATGCATCAGCTTGTGCCTTAGCATCTATTTCCTTTTGTTTTTCTATAGCATTTGCATGTGCCTTACCATCTGAAGCCCTCTTTACTTCTTCAAACAACGCCCACTGGTCTTCCTCTATTAACACATGCTTAGTTTTCTCTGGAGGTATCTCCTCTTGTGCATCCTTTTCTGATAAAGTCTCATCAGAATTTGTTTCAATGTCATGGAACTCCATTCTACTTCCTTTCCCTTCAAGGTTTCAGCTATATCATGGAGAGTCCCCTTAGGCATTTCTCCACCTTGTTGCTTTGTAGGAAGGACTTGAGCAGATGATTCACCCACCACTAGTGTTGAAGCCACAGGTCCTGTTGGGGCATCCTCCTCATGTATTCCAGACAAATCTTGGGGCGGGGCTTCAAACTCAAATTCTTCAACATCAGGAGGGAAGAATTCCAATGGTTCCTTGTGAGGCATTTTCCTTTTGATTCTCTTATACCCTTTTCCCTTTTTAGGAGCTTGACCTCCAGGAGCCTTAGCTCTGAGCACAACCAATTGGACACTCCTATCCAAGACTGGTCTTCCTATTTGCTTGATGTCAATTGTCTCCTCAACATCCCAATCTATCGGGTCGAAACTCTTAGTACCTATGTTTAGTGCCCCACATGAAGTATCTAACACTACCCCATCATATATTAGGGTATCAGGAATATCAACCTTCACTGAAATTCCACCAAAAGTGGGACATAAAACCTCTCATAATTTCTCTTTCTGAGGTCATATTCATCCTGGAGATCACTCCAGAAGTCCTCCAGTAGGTTGAAATGTCTATCAAAAACTAAAGCAAGTAAAGCATTCATCTTTTTCTTTGGATTAAAATGCTTCTGGGCAATATATAGGCCCAACTTCAAATGTATCAACTCACTACAAACCACGTTATCTCCCACAAGGTGTGGGCAGTTGTACTCACCCAATTGCATGGGGAACTTGTGACAATTTGGTTTATGTTTCATTCCAAACCTGGCATTGACCCCCAAAGCTTGGTAAACAAAATCCATCAAGACTACCCTATTGCTGCAGCACCTAGGGAGCAAGTGAGGATGACCCTCAAACCCAGCCAGCCTGAAATAAGTAAATTTAGGGTACTGGATGTACCAACACCCCAATTTTGTAATGAACGCCATGGCCTAATCTATACCCTACATCTTCATTAAGCTGGTTAATAACCACATACAAAAATGCATCATTAACCCTTCTAAAGTGTAACTCAGAAATCTGCAGGGACAATTGGTCATAATGGTTCCAAACTTTGTTTTTCCTGTTAGCTTCTCCCAATAATCCTACTCTGTTTAGTCCTGGAAAGATGCCTCCTCTTGCTAATACATAGATAACATAAGAGGTCATAAAAAAGCTCTTAGTTTCTCCCACTCTAGTCAGCTGATCATGTATGCTATCTGAGATAATCATAGGCCAATCAAATTTATGCCTGCCATCCAAGATTGTCCGAATGAATGGAAACATCCATTTCTTAAAATGAAAGGCATCCCTCTTTCCAAAAACTCTAGACAACATCATCATAATATCTGATACCTCTTTGTAGAATTATGTCCTTTTTGGCTGATCTGAGAGCTTTGTTAGGGACTTCTTCTCTGTTCTTAACCATTTTTTGTTTAAGTGAGCCCTATTGGTCTCCTTGTGACTGCTATATATCTCCAAGGCCTTTGCTTCATTCAGTTGTACAAGATTCTTTGGGTCAGGGACACTAAATACAAGTTGAAACATTTGAGGAGTCAGGTCTATGATCACATTATCTTATGAATCTACACATTGTCTGGTGGCTGGATTGTGAGCTCTAGTTGCTGCCATTATCAGTTCCGGGCATTGAATTGATAGAGGAAATACAATAATATGAGCCAAGCTAGACTCAACTATTCTCTGAGTTCTCCCTATCACCTCTTCAGCAAATGTCTCTGAATACAACTCCTCATAATTGAATGGACCTAGATTTGTGTCACTTACATTGACCCAATTAGATTCCACCTTGCTAACTGTGGCAGAAGGACCCCTATGGTTATACCTCAAGGTATAAGGAATCTTTTCTGGTTTAAACTTCTTAGGCTTAGTTGATGCCTTCAAAGTTTCTGTAGGCTGACTCCTCTGAGAAGCTTCTCCTGATACTCCTGACATCCTTTAACTTCCTGCAACAAAACCTCAAATTAGATCTATAATAAATCTAACCAAACATGACTTAGATATCCTATCCTTCTACATAGACCAGAGGTGGAACGAGGTAGAAAACATCTTAAACAGTATCTTTTAAAAACACAGCCGGGATCAGAACCAGAACTGGCATTGAGCTTGTAATAATAATAAAGCGGGACCGAATTCGGAATTGGAATAGTAACTGGAATCAGAATCGGAATGAGAACTGATTTGGTTCCATGAAGAATTTTTGATTTTATGTTCGGTTCTGCTTCCGCTTTTGCTTCCGATTGAGTTATCGACATTTTAAAAGCCTGCTTCTTACTATAAGTGGAGTCGGAGACAGGATGGAAACAGAATCGATACTTATTACAAAACATGGTTCAAGATCAAAATCGATTTCGGTTCCAGTTTCGCTCAAAAATAATCATGACGTCATAAGTGATTTCAACATGATGATAAATAACATCATGATCTAAGGAATAGGTCATATCAAAATGAAAAAAGCTTTAAACAAGAACATACCCACATGACCGAGAGGAAACCATAATAGTTAGGGAATCATATTTAAAACAAAAACGCGCCAAAACCCTAATTCACAAACCCTCGATTTCAAACAATTTAGGGCATGAATTTAACCCCACTCTAACTAATCAGATCAATGCGTAACAAGATTCCTAAGTAAAACCGTAATTTATCAAACCCTACCAATGTAAAAACGGTAACTAATCACACCATTAAAAACCTAGGGCATCACGATACGGTAATGATTAAAACATGAAAACAACCGTGATAAAAACAAACAAACAAGAAACAAAACACTAGAAAAGCCAAAACGAAACAAGAAAATAGAACAAAAGAGAAGAGAAATGAACAACAAAGCTCACAAGAAAACCAAGAGTCACGAATTCACGAGCAACCAACGACCGAACAAAAATGACCAATGAAACAAAATGAAAGAGAAGAACAAAAACCCTACCTCAAATGCAAACAAATAGGTTATCCCTTTGAAGTGATTCCACACATATAATTATCTCCCTTTCAATTGAATCACATGCCCAAACGCTCCATTGCAACTTGAATTTTCTCTTGATCTTTTAAACAATGACGATAACTCTCAGTTAATCCTTAATTAAGGCTAAAACCGCAGCTTCACGCGTGCATGGCACTTGTAATCAATGCCATAAATGTGACAAATTGGAGTCGAAACTATAGAGGGAATTGGCACATTACTCTCGTACAACTTCAGTAAAGTCAAACAACCCAAAATGGTAGGAGCGAAAACGAAGTGGGAACTGATTTAGAAATTCATTTGAGTTTCGCATTTGGTTCTCATTCCAGCTCCGGTTCTGCCTACAAAAAAGAAAGCAAAACAAAAAGGAAAATAAAAAAATGAAGACCAAGATGAGAAAACCCAACATAAAACCTAAGTCTAAGTTCAAACAGACAAAAAGGCGGAGGCAGAGGTAGAATAAACCTTTATTTTGAAACTATGAATAACTTTAGACTTAACTTCCACTCTAGCTCGAGCTCCGATAAAGACAAAACCAAAAGATCACAAAAAGACCATTGGGATCAGGATCAAAATGAAATCTTTGAAAGAAGTTTCAAAACCCAATTTAGTTTCGGTTCCGGTTCCGACAGAACAATCAAAAGAAAAATAAAGTGTTGGGAAAGAATAACTCCAAAATTTGTTTGGAAAACAAACAAGGACAAAAACAAAAAGGGGGACCCCTTTTGACCAAGGCAAAATATGGGATGGTTATGCAAGGCATAACAAATGGCGACTTGACTAGAAAATGGTTTATCCATTTTCAAGACACCTAAAAAAATTTGGTCACCCCAAAGCCACTTGGATTATGAAGCATGTTAACTTGAATAAGATTAGATATATAGGATAAGATTGAGCTGGAATCTCATATGTATGTGCTCATGCTTATTTTTGAATTTGAGTGTGTTCGTATATTGTGCATCATTCTTCATAGATACTTTCTCTACTCCTAAACAACTATACCTAAGATTCAAGCTACATAGGTTGAGTCCTTTAACTATCGTGCAATAAAATCCTGGGTATTGCTCCGCTACCAGTCAGGCATCCATAACCCTGATGGAGATACCTCTAGTTCTCTCAAAGAATTTCTCTACTACCAGACATGTGTCCATAGCCCCGATAGAGATACTTGATTCACCCATTTGATATTGAGCTTGCCTTTAACTTTCTTTCTATTCTCTCTTCTTCTTTTTTTAAGCTTCACTTGTAGAAATCTTTTATGAACTTTCCTCAATACTTAGTTACAATTGATCTGAAATATGGTTTGAGAACTACAATGGATTTCATGATAGTCCTGGAATCATATTTTTCACTTGAATCAAAAGGTAAAGCCACCCTAAAATAGATAGGTATTTATTTAGGCAGATGTTATCTAGTTTGGTGGCAAATTTTTTATCATAATTCATGAGATATTCATAGTGTATCTTCTACCCCTAATAGCTTTTCAAACCAACATTAGAATGATCATAAGACATGAGTTTCAGAACGAAATCCTTTTCAAAGATGCTAATGAAAATACCTAAACCAATTTCTCTCCTAGTTCTTGTAGCATACTTTGAATAACAACCCCTTGTCTTGAGACAGACATAAATGAAGATCCCCAACGAAACAAGACACAACAAAACAAAGACAAAGAAAAGAACAAACATAAACAAACAAAACAAATCAAAAACAACTTAATTACATATATACAGTATAATAAATTCTTCTAAAACATCAGACCTTTCATGAACCAAAATAGTGCTTGAGAAGCTGACCATTAATTGGCAATGGAACAAGTTCTCCTATTAAGGTACTTAAATGAAAAGCATTATCGCCTAATATCTCAGCCACTTCATACAGACCTAACCAGAGTCTATCAAACTTCTGGTGATCTCCCTTCTTCTCTCTGGAATTATCCCATAGTAGCACAAGATCTGATATTCTAAAGGCTTTTATCTTGTCCCTTTTGTCAAACCAGCGTTTGACGACAGCCTGATGTTTAGAGAATTGTTGCAAAGCAGCATCTCTTTATTCCTCCATGTTAAGCAAATTAATTAATCTAACCTCGATCCTATCATCCTTGGAATAAAATTCCTACATAAACTTAAGAACAGGTATTTGTAAATGGATCGGGAAGACTGGGTCTTGGCCATAGATCAACTTAAAAGGCAAATTTCCTAGAGCTGCCTTCATTCGGGGTCAATCTACCCATAAGGCAAATCTCAATTGGGTGTGCCAGTCCCTAGGATTGTTTTCTAACAACTTTCTTATTACTTCCAAGAGGTTTTTATTAGTGGAATCAACCACTCCATTTCCCTGAGGGTAGTAATTGGATGAATACTTCAAAATAATTTTATGTTCATAAGCCCATTGAATGAATTCAGCTAAATAAAAGGTAGGGCCATTATCACATACCAGAGCAAATGGAACTCCAAAC